>MU827922.1:0-27409 GCA_029204205.1 Desmophyllum pertusum
GAAGAGTGCGGAAGGGATAGTGAAAAATAGTGAACAATATGAATGATAATATGAGAGACCAACCCAACCTCGTCCCCCCCAGTCTGATGAGCGAAGACCCTGGCAAAGGCTGGGGTCATCGTGCCGTACAAATACTCCAAGATTCTTGGAGTATTTTATCAACGTGACTTTGTTGTGTGGCTGAAACAAAAGGCGGCCCCAAAGCTGAGTGTCTCCCAGGCATTTAAGTGCGACCGCGTTTTACGGCGTATCTTTGTAGACGAGGAAACAATACTTCATTTGGAAGACTAATTTATTGTTTGGAAGCTCTTTCGCCTCTTCGAAAGCATAACGCGTGGTCAAGACTCTGGAAACACGCACATCAGGCACATTTTAGCTTTTAATTTTTACGCTGTTAGTGATTGATTTTACACATAAACTATCGGCTGTATAAACTGTACACTGCGACTTGTTTTCGTTCTACAACTCACCCTTTCATTTCCAGCTTGAGTGTAAAGTTCTGATTGAACAGTTTGTCGTTGGAGGACTTGGAGAGATAAAAATCTCCTGTTTAGACCTTTATACATTTACACCCGTATATTTAATGGAGCCTTATCTAAACAGTTCCCGTAATAATAATTTATCTTATGTAATACAAAATTGTAATTTGTGACTGCATCCACATCTACATCTGGTTCCACATCTACATCTGGTTTGTCACTATTTATTTCAAATTAAAGTTCAACCTTAATTGAAGTATAATATTTGCTACAATACAATTGCATATGACAGAGTATTTTCTTTCAAAACAGGTCATTACTTAGTTATTTCTGTTAGTGACACAAGCTACTCTGTAAAACAAATCTCAGTTCCCCCAACAGGAGTTGAAGCTATGACCTTCCGCACACCGGTCGGATGCTAACTCCCACGAGCCTCCCATAGTTCAGTGGTAGAGTGTCCGACCGGTGTGCGAAGTTTATAGGTTTGACTCCTGTTGGAGGCCGGGGAACTCTGAATTTTTTTCCGAGTAGCTTTGTGTCACTCACAGAATAATATCTCATCAATTTATTAGTTGTTCAAAGTATAAAAATTAAAGGAAAATGGTGTATATACAAAGATGTACATTAAAAGGTGTTTACATTTTATTTGCCAACCTGTCACCAATTACAGCACATGTTTTGGCTTTTAATAGAGATTGATTTCTCTTTTGTTCTTTACACTGAATGACTGATCCTTTGGTTACACTGAATGACTGATCTTTTCTTACGCAGAATGACTGATCCTTTGTTTGTTCTTATAAGATTATGGAGAGTAATCTGGGCTCCCCTGCACCCCAAAAAGTAAGAACAGCTTCTCCATCCTCAACATAATAAAATCATGGAGATGCTAAAAAGATACCGCTTTTCTCAGAACGTTTGGCGGCATTGATAGTCTTGAATATAACAACGGGTTTCACTTTAAAACTAATGGTGTTGGAATGTTAGTGGTTGACCTCTGGTGGGCATATCTCTTCTTGCTTACCAGTATGCGGAGGTCATCATGCAACAGTAAAATCCTGGTTTTAAGCCCCTCTCTACTGTTCCTCATTTCCTTACTATGTCCTCACAGAAATTGTTCAACTTTTAGACCATATTAATTTTCTTTATTCTGTTTTGTTATGTTCCAGTTGCATTGATGTACTGACTTTGAAATTTGTTTTTTAAAACATATCTTGATATAATAATTTGCTGCATCAACTTGTTTATTCTGCCTATAAGCCCCCCCCCCCCCCCCCCCCATTTATAAGCCCACCTAAGACCCCTTACGAAGTTGAATAAGCCCAGGGCTTATGACCAGGATTTTGTAGTATGTGTGGAATTTTAGCAAAATATTGTGTTTCATTAGTGGTGAGAAATTTGTAATAATAATAATAATTATAATATATTGCTTTTATAAATATAATTATAATTATTATAATGTAATTATTACATTATCTTTCATTTGACTGTTGGGTGGGGAAGAGACTTTGAGATCAAAATGAAAGCAAGCAGGACAGAAAACCAACACAAGCAATAGTGCATCTTTATTTTAAACTACAGAGGTGAATACAATGAATTCAAGTAACATTTTCTGCATAAAAGAAAAAAAGAATGAAAACAATAATAATTGTGTCCGTGAACATATTTGGTACATAAATTTATTGTTGTAAAAAATCAAATTATGGGGCCACTATTAAGCGGCTACCCCCTATTAAACGGCCAGTTATCAAAGTCGCAAAACTGTTGTCAGTATAATACTGTAAATAAAACCCCTATTAAGGGGCCACCTCTGTTACGTGGCTGTGGCCACCTTTTGGCCCATAACACTGAGGGTTCTCTATTCAGTGGCCTCCGAAATTTTATACATGTAGTTTGGCTTTGTTTTGTAAAAGCTGATGGACAGATAAGAGTCCGAAATAGAAAGTGATGACTGATAAAAACATTCAAACACACAGTTGTCACAAGCCTCCAAGCGTGTTTGTATTAGAACAAAGTGATGTTTCTACCAAGCCTTATGCTAATTTCTGACAAAACCCTATTAAGCGGCCGACCCACTTGCCATTTCCCCGAGGGTGGCCGCTTAATAGGGGTTCGAAAAATATACATATAATAAGGATTTGAGATAATAAGGAGAAGGATTTGAGTCTACAATCCTTACACATAAAAAAATATACAAATCAGTGTAGGCTTTCCATAATAGTTTTAACTGTCCCCTTCCCTAGCTGAGTGATAAGATGGCGATAAAAGAAAATTTACCAATAGGAAAACAATAATTATTATCTAGAGGAAACGGTATCCTCAGATCTTTCTCCCCATGGGATTACATGTCAGGTTAATTTTTTTTTTTCATCCACTACATTTATTTAAAAAAAATGTTATTTTTATGGACTATGAAACATCAAAAAATATAAATCATCTATTTTCTTGTGCACTACTTGAATATGATTTGAAATAAACTCCCATTCATAAGCTAATGGCCTCTGTCAGATCCCCCCCCCCCCCCCCTGGGGCATTTGTCGGGCATTTTACGACTTTTCCATTCCCGGGTGGGGTATTTGCTATATCAGGTCGTCCATATCCAGGGGGTGGGGATTGTCAAAGGCAACATTACATGTATAATCTTTTGGATTTTAAAAGACGTACATTATTTGTTTGTGTATTTTAACTTTCCTGATTGCCCGTAATTTAAAAGTGTTAAAACTGAGTTGATATTAAACCTCGTTTGAGCCCTGCACTTTTCAAGTGAACCGGAAGCCCCACCACACATGTGCAAAAATTTGCACTGTTGCTTTCCACATGCGAACCAAAGATGTCGGAAAGAAGCTTTGACAACTTTGCGGGACAAGATATCAAATTCCATAAGCTCTTGGTTAGGTGATCAAGGATCGGAAAGCTTGAGCATAAATTTCCCGACTAAATTGGAGGGGCATTTGCAACATTCTGACAAAAAAAATGCCCGGGGGAGGGGATGAGCGGATTGACAGAGCCATAAAGACATAGAAGAAAAAAAACAACAGGCTTATATCCTTCAATCGCAAGTACAAAGCGCTAACCGTAATATCGGTACAATACTGACATGAAGGAATACGTGTCTGGACATGGAAAATTTCAATGATTTTCCTACGAATATGAATCCAAGAAATAAGCTTAAGCTTAAGCTTATGTAAGCTTAAGCTTATAGACAATTACGATCGAACTCTCCTTTTTGATTTCTACGAAGAACAATCTCAGACGGTGACATAGCTACGACCCCTTCGTCTTTTCTGGGAAGATCGAAAGGTACGGGTGCGTAACAAATGCTTTAAAGATTTATATTTAGCTTACATAAGACCGATAGTTCCCGGGATAGCTAGTTTTTATACGTGCGGTGGTGTTACAGTTACCGTAGTGTTTTCGCAGAGTCTTTGTCCACGCGTTATGCTTTCGAAGAGGCGGAAGAGCTTCCAAACAATAAATTAGTCTTCCAAATGAAGTATTGTTTCCTCGTCTACAAAGATACGCCGTAAAACGCGGTCCACGTAATCTGGGACACTCAGCTTTGGCCGCCATTTTGTTTCAGCTCCACAACAAAGTCACGTGATAAAATACTCCAAGAATCTTGGAGTATTTTGTACCACGTGACCCAGCCTTTGCCAGGGTCTTCGCTCCATCAGACGCCATCTTGAAAAAAAAGGAGAGAAGGCCCTGGGGACGAGGTTGGGGAAGAGGGATATTTTGTAAACAGTCTTTCCCCAACCTCGTTCCCAGGGTCTACTCCGCTTTCAAGATGGCGGCTGGGCGCCCAGCCGCCATCCTTGAAAGCGGAGTAGACCCTGGGAACGAGGTTGGTCTTTCCCCTCTTAGACTGTTCACAGTCCCCTATTTTTCCGTGTGGTTGTAGAGGTAGTAGTAGTGGTAGTAGTACTGTATTTTTATTTTACCCACATATCGAGCCCAAGGCTCGAGCTTGGTTTCTCATGGCGAGCGAAAACTGGGGAGAATAATACAGCCTCCCCTCCCTGAGGAAATGATAGAAAAGGACTCGATCACCACGCAGTTTTCATTGGTAGAAACAAGAGCGCTCGCTATTGGTGGATGAGCTCAGAGGACATGTCTGCCACGGAGGACAGACCTACCACGCTACTGACCTGCGATCGAGCAGGCGAATTTTGTTTACATGACGAGCTTAGGCCACGAAAAAAAATTATGCAAATTAGGCTAAGGGTAGATTGAATCTACCCATGGCTTATTATTAACTGTAACAGAAGAACACAGTTTACAGGTTTAATTGTTCCAAGTCACCATCAAGGTGTTGCGTTCAACATTGGCGGTAACGCTTTTTCGCACTTATTGACATATAAAGCGCATGCAGAGAGAAACTTTATCCCCTAATTTTGGCACATTTGACATAAAATGTTTTCCAGACCGGCACTTTCGCTCGCGTAACTGTCGGTATTATTTTGATCACGTATGATCTTGAGAACGACACTCTCGTTTAAAGGTTTGCTATGCGCTAAATTTCGTCCTAAAAGAGAGACAGAACTGAATTAAAACAAATAATAAAATAAATTATAGAAAATGTTACTGTTCTGCCTTCAGATAACAACAGTCCAAATTGAACTGACTACCCAAGAGAGACAGAACTGAGTTAAAAAACCTTCAAATAATGATTATAAAATGTTACTGTTCTGCCTTCAGATAACAACAGTCCAAATTGAACTGACTACCCAAGAGAGACAGAACTGAGTTAAAAAAAACCTTCAAATAATGATTAGAAAATGTTACTGTTCTGCCTTCAGATAACAACAGTCCAAATTGAACTGACTACCCAAGAGAGACAGAACTGAGTTAAAAAAAACCTTCAAATAATGATTAGAAAATGTTACTGTTCTGCCTTCAGATAACAACAGTCCAAATTGAACTGACTACCCAAGAGAGACAGAACTGAGTTAAATAAAAACCCTTCAACTAATGATTAGAAAATGTTACTGTTCTGCCTTCAGATAACAACAGTCCAAATTGAACTGACTACCCAAGAGAGACAGAACTGAGTTAAAAACCCTTCAAATAATGATTAGAAAATGTTACTGTTCTGCCTTCAGATAACAACAGTCCAAATTGAACTGACTACCCAAGAGAGACAGAACTGAGTTAAAAAACCCTTCAAATAATGATTAGAAAGCGTTAATGTTCTGCCTTCAGATAACAACAGTCCAAATTGGACTGACTACCCAAGAGAGACAGAACTGAGTTGAAACTTAGAAAGTGTTAAATCCTGTCTTCAGATAACAACGGTCGAATAAAAACAAGCCGGATTGCATTAGTATTTTTTGGCAGTGAGTTTTTTTTTTGGTATCCCTCTGTTGCACTGACGCATATAGATGTATACAGCGATCGAAACATTCCGCTCTTCGATTTTGTATATATCCCGGGTATATATGTCAATGAAAGTTGTAGTTTCTCTACCGGGAAAACTGCGTTTAAAATATTGTAAATCAATTCTATTCAATGCGCTTTCTTTCTCAGTAAGGGATTGCGGCGATAAAAATAGAATGGTTGTATTGAGCTACTTCTAAACCACTACAAACATTACTTTGTTTAAAAAAACACGGAACAGACTTACCTCAGGCATCCTTCAGCTGATCCTCCGTGTGAATGATCGACGATGTGCATATATATATATGCACGCAAACAGGAATACGAATGCGTTCACGTTTACAAGCGTTTATTGATCTCAAAAATTCACCGCTTTGAAGTAATCTCGGTTTCACTGCTCGCGCGATTTTATACTAAACCATGGCCACTGAAACAGGACAACCTACTCGCATGCATTATTCAGCGCTCGCTGTACAACAGAGCAAAACTGGCCTTTCGATAACGGAACAATTCATTTACCGTGTACAAGTATAAATTGCCATCTTTAAGATTCAGTAGTATTGTGAAATGCTTTTACTTCATGGACGGCGCCGGCAGTGTGAAATCGCCACAACTCACCATTTCCACAGAACTCACCATTTCCAGATATAAATGTACATTATATACATGTCGATCAATCTCTGAGAAGATCAGCCTGTAACTTTAGTGAAAACTCCGACTTGGAGAGCATTTCTACTTACTACTTCACTATTTGCCGCCAAGGTGAAGCGATTTCACCGCCAAAATTATAATTTATTCTGCCTCCAGAAATGAAAAAGGATCCGCATAACACCAGTGATGACAACACGACTATAAGAGTTTTGACAGATTATAACACTATCGGTAGCCGCATCTTAATCTACTTACGGGATCCTGGGGAGAATTTTTTTCCTGGCCTAAGCTCCTCATGCTTCGTCTTTACGTGGTCGCGCTCAAAATTTTAGCGCCACATCAGTAAAGAGAATGTAAGGAGCGCGAAAAATTGGCCTGCATCGCAGGTTAACAAAATGCCCGATCGATGTACTCCTCCCAGTTTTTCGCTCGCAATGAGATAGCCTGCGAGCAGGCTCACAAAATAACGCGCGCGCGTTATTTTGTGGTAGCAATGAGAATGATCCTAGAACTCGGCGACAAAACAGTCTAGTCCCATCTTTACCCTCTGTCCTGCTGCTACTGTACCCTCAGGGTGGCAAGTGGTCCGTTTAAGGCGGGAGTTAACCTGAATGCCATTTTCCCGCCACTTAACATGGGTTTCATGGAAATATCTCGTTCACCGTTCACGTTTCAAGCAATCCAAAAACTCTCTGCTTAAAAACATGAATCTATGCTATGGGGTGCCCTGGGGGGGGTGGGGGGGGGGGGGGGGGGGGGGGGGGGGGGGGGGGGGGGGGACTCCCATATAAAAGTGACTGGGGTGATCGCAGTACATTTTAGGGTTCGTGGTTTGGTAAGAGGCCCTGACTGGACATATGGAGAATCGCTGGCCAAGCTGGGAAAATCAAAAATCCTGATAATTGGCCTGAATGACACTTATGGGGAACTATCTTCGAAAATAATACTTAAAGTTTCTGGAAATTTATACTTTTCGAGAAAATCGAGAAAAACGAAAATACGGGTTTTGCCTCATTAATTATGCAAAAATCACACTGAAAATTGGCCAAGTTCAGTAACACTTGTATTCAAACATTTCGCATTATCAGAAAAGAAAATTGATTTTGCATAACAACATACCTCTTCTACGTTCTAGCAATTGGAAATGTTTTGTTTCTGGAGCGACTAGGAAGGTTGCAGGGTTCTTTAAAGTAACGACATTTCCAGCACTTTATGAGAAGGGAAAAATTGCTTAATTTCAAAGGTAAAAAACGCATCTTGGTATGTTCGATATGAAATCCAAATTACCATCGTGATACAGTTTGGCCTTAGTACTTTCATAATATATAAATTAAATACCGTATTTCCTTGATTAATCGCCCTGAGCCTTCCCTCGAATTTGCGCCATCTTGCATGGTGTCATGAAATCTGAAATAACAACCAATCCCTCAGGTCCACTCCAATTTTAAAACAATTACCACAGCATGGATCAAAACTTGGCTGGGCGAGGTGGGGGAGTTGTACTTCTCGGGTGCCCGGGGCGTGATGTAGGGCTACATGTTTAGAATATAGAAGCCAATTAAGATAAGTACCAATTCAAGTCCAGACAAGTTGTTCCAAAAAGAGCTGTTTTATCTAGACAGTTAGCCTGCGTCGCAGACGGACTTGACCACCGGTAATGTCCGTCTGCGAATTAGTGCACAAATCCTTGTTCTAGACCCCCAACGACGTACCAGGATCTGAGTACTTGTCTGTGATTGGCCTTTACATAAAGCTATTGTTCAATTAGCTGTGATTTGGTTGTGATTGGCTAAGGGAATTTCACGCGAGCTAGGACCGGAAGCTAGCGGAAAGCGAGCCTAAAAATAGTACAGTATTAAAAAAAATAACTGAAGATATAATGGAGTGCAGCTTTCGAAGCGGTTAGAGAAAGCTCAGTTTTGAATTAACGGAGCTACTCCCAGAACAACGAGAAGCGATCAAATCTTTCTTCCAGGGGAAAAATGTGTTTATCAATTTACCCACAGGTTTTGGAAAGTCGTTGATCTTTCAGTGTCCTCCCGATTGTCGCAGTCGCTGATATATGATCGAGTGTTATTGTTGTGATTTCACCTTTACGATCGCTGATGGAGGACCAAGTTTAAATATTTTCAACAATATGGGTATACTGGCGATTGCATGCTATCATGGACTTGGAAGACCCAGAAACTATTCAGCAGGTTTTAAATGGGAAACTACCTTGTTCGGTTTGCCGAGTGTTTGTTTGTCTAAAACTAACGCGTTGTAAATATCTGTTTGCTCGGACAGTACAGGAGGACCAAACATGACCTCTTAAAATTTGCCTAGAGTGAACACAGTCGATGGCTCTATAGCTATTCTACTTCAAAATCCTCCTCATAATACAACATATCTTGCCCGTTAGAAACACTCTTGAAGGGCAATTCAAAGTAGGTCAGAAGACCGAATTCAATAGAGAACGGCAAATGTCACGAACTTCGAACAGGCCTGTCACGCCTTTTACCATAGCCAATCAGAAGAAAGGGGATTTCGAAAGGCCCTTCCGGTATTTCGTTACGTCGTTGGGGGTCTAGAACAAGGATTTGTGCACTAATTCGCAGACGGACATTACCGGAGGTCAAGTCCGTCTGCGACGCAGGCTACTAGACAGTTTGGATGCCAGACATTTGCTCCACTCTCTCTTGGTGTCTGAGTTATCCATTCCACACCAAAGCGAAACAAAACACAACCCAGGATTATCAATATAATAATAGTGTGAAAAACATATTGCATTTGCAACATATATATAAGGTCCATTGAAAGAGAGACACTAATAATAAATATTGATAGGCACACCCAGTTTTCTTGCATGGTTTCCGATGTTTGCACTCCCGAAATAAAAAGATACATCCACCAACATTTTTCCACGAACAAACTTTGTACGTTTCCGCAGGGACAAAAAGAGAAACTAGTTTACTTGAAAGAGATATGAACTACGAGGACAACTGCACGTAAACACAATCTTCTAGAAACTTCTAGCTGCTGGGTTCAACGATTTCCAAAGAAATATTCGTTGCGGGTCAGAAAATTATCAAGCAATTATATGGAAATGATAAAAAACAACCCTACCTCTGGTGAAATTCATTCATGAGCAAGTAATTTGCATTTAAAAAAGTTTGGGACCAATTTTTGGCTCCGAAATTTCCCAAACTTGCAATGGCTAGCTTTGCGTGTTTCTCATCATAATCTTCAATCAAATCATGCTCTTTTGCTAGCCAGTCGTTTTACTTTATGAACATCTTAGCCTTTTTTCCTGGACCCACGTCACTGTAGAGAAAAAGTTTTGAAACAGAGAGGGTAGTTTGAAGGTTTTGTCAAAGTGGCAAGTTTAGTCATTTTCAAAGAAAATAAATTCTAAGAAGAATGTTTGCATGTAAGTAAGTCAAGTAACAGCCAATCTGTGACCAGTCAAGTATGTTATCAGTGTGGAGCTTTTATTGAATTGAGCACACAAAGAGAAATGTCTTGATTTATTTAGGCTAGGAAAGTGGTGATTAATTCACTCTTAGTTGTTTTATGCTTCAAACAATAAAAGAAAGAGTGTTCGCACAGGCCTGCTGCTAGTCCATGGATTTGACACAGACTGTTATTAGGTTTTTTTCACTCAAGTAATTATATTTTCTAACCAGCATTAACCCTTTCCCTCTTAGAATCAAACCTGACGGTAAATATTTATATTAATTACAATGTACATGGTTCTAACTTTTGAGTCCGGTTCACTAATGAAACCCTGATGTGGTCATTCAAATCAAATGGAAGCTTTTGAACATTTGTGGTACTGTTTATTATGCTGTAGAAGGATGGAGGTGGTGTTCTTTTTTTAAAGTGATTCAGCCGGTGAGCAGTACATTCCTGTGTTGCTTTTGCTGGAACGGGTTTGCACTGTATTTTCACAGCCCGGCCAGAGTGTTGGCTAGTTCAGCTGGTTGAAAACGAATTGATGTGATTGTCCACAGATACATGGCCAGAAATCTCGGACATTTGAGCCCGCGAATTGTTCGGCGGCTTCTATACAAATAATGTTATTCAATATGGGCGACCGGAGCGACTGTTTTATCGGATAAAGAGAAATCTAGGTGGGAAATCGGCCATCATTCCCAAGGCAGACCCTGTTTGATTTCTGGAAACATAAAGAACATATACCTAATAATTACTAAAGGTCACATAAGAGTTTTGTAAGGCCTTGAAACTGGAATTTTATTAAAATTTCCCGCACAAATTAGCTCGCAGATATGCTGCACACCTTGCATGCCTATATTTCAGATGGGGTACTCGTTGTTTTTTGAGGGAGCCTGGGGCTTAAAAGAGAGGTTACAAAGCCAGTAAACAAAATGGCGAATCGAGAAGATGTTTTTACCCGGTTTAAAGAGCATTTCGTTGCGTTTTTTTCGCGGATGAGCCATATTTCAACATCTCAAGGAGCGGCAGAAAACATGAAAATTGCAAGAGAAAGGTATCTTACAAAACGCAACGGATATAAACTCCCGAGAAATGTCATCAACTGGTGTCTTAAAGTGTGGCTTCGATGGATTGAAAATCCCTGTGAACAAAGTCAAAACTCTCACGAGTTCCAGAGAGAAAGGTATTTATCGAGAGGTGGTGATGCTGTTTTCAGCCTATCGCCATACTGTTGCTTTGATAATGTCACTTGTATCGTAAAATTTGAAAAACGCAACGATTACAACTTGGAAACCTACAGTTTTTCTGCCGGTCTTTTAGGTTTCGTTGATTGCTAACAGGCTGTCTGTGAACAATTTGGACTTCGCCTTGGATTAATGAGGTAGGCTTGATTTTAAATCTGTTTTCTTAGTAAAATCTCTAAATATCGAGGCCATTTCGCGACATGAATCTCATTATTTGTAAAGAAGCCGCCGAACAAGTCGCGGGCTCAAATGTCCGATATTTCTGGCCATGCCTGGAGGCACACTGTAAATATGCTGCACTGATCTCTATCTAGAATCAAATCTAGAAGGCGGCGGAATGATCACTGCTAGTAATACTAGCAACCACTTCCTTGGTAGCGCCACGTGATGCTTACGCCGTGCTTATTCGATATAATATTGGCCGGGAGAGTAGCATGGTTGAAACAACTTTTTACGCTATACAAAATGAATTGCGTCAAGCACAAGAAATCCCTACAGGTAGCTTCATTTTTCTCCCGGATATCTGAGCGAAGTAAACAAGTATAACGTATTAAACAACAACAACAAATGTTGCCAAGAGAACCTCCATAAAGGCAATTAAAAACAATATTTTAAGTCCAAATGGAGACTATCAAAGCTGCTTCAAACAGTAGTTGGATTTGTCTAACTGCGTACAATGCAATTTCGAAAATTGGTATAGTCTGGTGTATTTAAACCCCTTTTTATGAGTAATGAATGTAACATCCCTTGCATCTCTGTTGTGGAAGATCTCCGGGGAAGATCTGGTAGAAATCTACTCTTGCAGTATACAATATCATCTATTACTGTCAGATGTTTTGACAACAGACTGCAACTAATCCCCTCGTAATCTGACTCATCCCCAGTCGTCTCCCTTGTTAGTTGACGCGCGTGACAAGCTCCGCTTGCCACGCGCGTTTCCTCATTATTGTCATGCGCGGCTCTAAACAAGAGAGACAACTGGGGACGAGTCAGCCCTGTATTCCACGAACCAAGACAAAACTCACAAAAATTACCATGCCTTTTTTCATTTCCCCCAAAATACACAGTAACATAAAAGATTAACGAAAATACTGTACAATATCCATGGAGCTACTTTGTGCACAATGTACAAATTGGCGAGTATACTCGCGAGCCTCCTGCGTGGCCGGTGCAGAAAGGGGAGGGAGGGAGCGTCAGCGCACAGTGTGTGGACAAAAGGGAAAGGAGCTCCGTTTCCCTCCTTCCCCTCGCGCTCCGGGCATTGTGCGAATCCCAAATAACCTCCTCTCCCTCCCCTTTCTGCGCCGGCTAAGCAGGCTATATTCACTATATTCACACTCACCCTAGTGTCTTTGCTCTAAGATTGCGCGCGTACGCCAGTCGCCAAACAACTCTTCACGAACTGTATGCCAGTCTAGCAAAATCGTGAACAGTATTACTTTTTGATCTAAAAAATCCCCCAAAATATCAAAATCGTACATTCCATACACATAAGAAATCCTTCGCTATCCCCGCCAAACGCCCCTACCGGCTAAGTACAATGAACGTTTACGTTTGTGATATTGCATAATATATATATCTAGCTTGATTTATGAAAAAGTACCTTGATTCTCAATTTCGGGTTTTGGTTTTTGCCGTTCAAAAACTCTCCAATGTTGGTGATATAAAAACATACTGTCAACTTTTTATTTTCTTTCTCCTTCTTCTTCCTTTTCTCTATCTTTCTTGTCGGTGATTTACAGGCGAATCGACTTATCGTTTGTCATCTTTGAGCAGAATTTTTATGAAACAAGTGTTGAGATATTTTCATTGAGTACGTTTTGTTAAATTCGGGTAGATATAAGACTGAGTTAACATCAGACTCGTTTCTTATGTTAGACTGAAAAGATGGACCTGGCTCAGCTGTTTAGAATACCGTAAATATCCGATTTAGCACCCAGTGGTGGTACGGGTAACAGTGGTGCTCAATTAATTTTTTGGAACTCAAGGGAGACAGCTCGGCTTATTTCTATTTTGACCTAAACATCTTTTAGTAAGAAAGAAAATTAAAAACAACAGGAATTGACAGTAACAACACGAAGACGCACTACAAAAGGCTAAGCTCCTCCTACTTTTCTCATACTTTCCATCTAATTTGCATTTTAGTATTGCACGTGGAGGCTAGAGCTTTGTAATGTTCTTGTATTCCTTTACAATTTTTGCCCGTATTCACTATGAACATAAAACCTTATAATGTCTCAAATTTCCTCGTTTGTTCTCGGTAAGATGTGAATTAAAACTTTTAGAACAGATAATTCAAAATTATGTACTTCAAATATAAAACTTTCATGACCGAGTTTGAATTTCGTGGGTTGTGTCAGCGTAAACACGCACGTTAGTTATGATAATATTCTATGTTCTTTTGGCTGTTTCTTGCACACCGAAATATTTCAAGAAACTAGTCATTATTCCGTGGGATTTCGAATGATTTATAGAAAGAAAAACGAAACATTATTTATTCTCTACTGACGACTAATTTTCAGCTATTGTCTCGTTCGCTGTTGATTGACAAATGAACTCAAGGTACCTTAGGTACCTCTCCTTTTATAGTGCGTCTTCGTGTTTAACTTTCAGGACAGGAGCGCTTATTGGTCTAGGCATTCATGCGCAATATGGACGGTTATTGGAATATGGGTGTTTGTTGGAAAGAGAGTGCTTATTGGAATATGGATGTTTATTATTAAATAAATAAACGGATTCAAACAGGGAAGGGAGCTTATGAGAAAGATGGTGCTTAATATTGAAAGGAGGGCGCTAAATCTCAAGTCATTACTTTACAAGGCAATTTTGAATATTCTCTACATTTCTGGATTCTCAGTCTTTAAGCGAAAAATAACTGTGCTTTATTTACCCGCCTAATTGTCGTCACAGTAAAAACTCTCTTGTGGTCGAAAAAAATTCAAATGGTGTGTCAACAAAATGTATTGCAATTCACAAATATGGGCAGCTAACCTGAAAATTAAAGTCACTGACATACAGAGTTCAAAGTCAATAAAATTCACAGAGTTCACAGACTAAACTTATTTTTTACTTTCACTACACTGTGACATACTTAAAACTTGTAAACAGCTAATTTCTTTGTAACAGTTAATTTCCAGGGGGTACTGGGTTACGCTAAAACAATTAGACGGCTCGCTCTCGGTTTCTAGTCGACTTTGATAGTTGGCTCGGGGCTTCGCCCCTCACTATCAGCCGTTATAGTTCACCACTAAATTTTCTTTGATTCTGATTGGCTTAAATCGAACACGTGACGTGATAGTGTTCATCCGCGGAGAGACACTGTCAGGTAATAGTGCCCGTCGGGCAAAAAACCCCGAATCGATAGTGCCCGCCTGAGCGAAAAACAACCGTTTTGTGCAGTTTTGAGCCTAAACAGTTGAAATAGTAAATTAAAAAAATAGCAAGAATTTACTCTCTATCAATTCTTTCATAACATATGGGCATGCACGAAGTTTGGAACGAAATATTTAATGGCAAATTCCTGTAAATATACAAACAAATGCAAATGAAAGAGCACTAAACAATTTACGGAAAAGATCGGTAAACCGACACAAAATTCGTCCAAAAAATGACAGCCTGTTTACACCACAAGTTTTTAAGCTTACCTTGCATTTCCAAGAGGCTTTTCAATTCCAGCTTGAATCAGCACAATACATATCGGTTACGAAGCTTAAATACGGCAGTTCGTCAAGCCGCGTTTGCCCGCAGTTAAAACCTTCGACTGTCACTCCGTTCAGTTGTCCGTTTCACAGGTAACCCAAGCGCTCTATATGAGTAATAGTAACGTAATATAAGCTAGAAGCGGAGTTTAAAACAGTTGTCAAAATAATGAATGGAAATTAAAGTTTTATTTACTTCACCCTTATCACTGTTTGTTCACTGTCTTTGTAGTTGAAATGATTTTGGAGTGATTTGGAGCGGTTTGGAGCGAATTTGAGGGAGTTTTTGTTTTTCGATGTATATCTATATATACTAGTATACCTGATAGGTAGAAAATGCTGCCGGGGGAAAGGAAAATGTAACAGTATGCGCATAAGTAGAAGTTTGAATGGAAATAGAATTTATTTCTTCGGATGAACTATAACCACTGAACGCAACAAAACTTACCAAACAGCAAGATCAGCGAGCAGATTCAATATTACTCCTTCGGAAGCTTCTTCGTTCACTTCGGAAGCTTCTTCATTCACTGAGTGCACAGCACATGACGCTGCCGGGTTTACACATGACGCTGGTTTATTACTATATGTTAATTGTGTAACCTAAGTCTCAAAAATGTCGTTATCAGTTAAGTGAAGGTATACGCTCACTTTAATGATACCTCCTTAGAAATCTGTTTCTTAGAGTTTTACAAAGAGCAATCAGCCCCATGTAAACTAGGCTCGATTTCCGCCGATCTCTCGAGTCCGGTCTTCGTTCCTCCCCGAGAAGGGGGATGAGGGGATGAGCGTGGGCTCCATTTTCCCGAACAGCGGCTGGTAATCGAGCCTACATGTAAACAAGCTCTTCATAAAACATCTGCAACTCCTTATGGAGCACCCAACGAGTTAACGAACAACAAAAGCCGTTGCTTACATTTCTGAACAAGCAAGGCCTTCTCGTTGATGTTTAATCTTATATTGACGATTTTTACGTTGCCGAGAGAAAAAAAACACGAAAGAATATATTTTGATCGCATGACTCATTGAGTTGTTTGGAGCCAAAAATACTCGACCGTATATCTTTTGATCGCATTAAATTAGTGGCTTAATTGCATTCACGTCAACACCTTGACAACGAGTGTCGCTGTTGCCGCTACTGACTCGTACTCCAGGACGACCTTTTTGCAACTGGCTCCAATGCAAAAGAATAATTATCTGCTACGTTAACTCCAACAGCCACTGGCGAAGTGTGCAGCTTTCGTTTTAATAGAGCAGCCTGTGTTCGACCTCGTCGAACTTTCAGTTGTCGATTATTGATTATTATCACGAACGCTCACGTTTCACCGCCTCCAGGTTTCTCTGTCAGTGATCTTCTTTTGAAAACTTTCCCAACGGGGGTGAGACTCCCCAATAATTATTATTTTTATTTTGTTCTGTCTTCTTTTGGTCTTGAACGGGTTATATATTTTACGATTTTTTTGTCTTAAACGGGGAAGATATACGCAGAGTATGATTTTGACTTAAATGTATTAGACTGGTTCTCAAAAATCGTAATTCCATTCTCGCATAACCAATGCAAAAGAATAATTATCTGCTACGTTAACTCCAACAGCCACTGGCGAAGTGTGCAGCTTTCGTTTAATAGAGCAGCCTGTGTTCGACCTCGTCGAACTTTCAGATGTCGATTATTGATTATTATCGCGAACTCTCGCGTTTCACCGCCTCCAGGTTTCTCTGTCAGTGATCTTCTTTTGAAACCTTTCCCACGTGGGTGAGACTCCCCAATAATTATTATTTTGTTACTGTCTTCTTTTTGTCTTGAACGGGTTATATATTTTACGATTTTTTTGGTCTTAAACGGGAATATATACGCAGGGTATGATTTTGACTTAAATGTCTTAGACGCTGTTTACACATTACGCTGGTTTATTACTATATGTTAGGCGAAGTGTGCAGCTTTCGTTTAATAGAGCAGCCTGTGTTTACGACCTCGTCGAACTTTCAGATGTCGATTATTGATTATTATCGCGAACTCTCACGTTTCACCGCCTCCAGGTTCTCTCTGTCAGTGATCTTCTTTTGAAACCTTTCCCACGTGGGTGAGACTCCCCAATAATTATTATTTTGTTCTGTCTTCTTTTTGTCTTGAACGGGTTATATATTTTACGATTTTTTTGGTCTTAAACGGGAATATATACGCAGGGTATGATTTTGACTTAAATGTCTTAGACGCTGGTTTACACATGACGCTGGTTTATTACTATATGTTAATTGTGTAACCTAAGTCTCAAAAATGTCGTTATCAGTTAAGTGAAGGTATACGCTGACTTTAATGATACTCCTTAGAAATCTGTTTCTTAGAGTTTTACAAAGAGCAAGCAGCCCTCATAAAACATCTGCAACTCCTTATGGAGCACCCAACGAGTTAACGAACAACAAAAGCCGTTGCTTACATTCTCAACAAGCAAGGCCTTCTCGTTGATGTTTAATCTTATATTGACGATTTTTACGTTGCCGAGAGAAAAAAACACGAAAGAATATATTTTGATCGAATGACTCATTGAGTTGTTTGGATCCAAAAATACTCGACAGTATATCTTTTGATCGCATTAAATTAGTGGCTTAATTGCATTCACGTCAACACCTTGACAACGAGTGTCGCTGTTTCCGCTACTGACTCGTACTCCAGGACGACCTTTTTGCACTGGCTCCAATTCAAAAGAATAATTATCTGCTACGTTAACTCCAACAGCCACTGGCGAAGTGTGCAGCTTTCGTTTAATAGAGCAGCCTGTGTTCGACCTCGTCGAACTTTCAGTTGTCGATTATTGATTATTATCGCGAACGCTCACGTTTCACCGCCTCCAGGTTTCTCTGTCAGTGATCTCTTTTGAAACCTTTCCCAACGGGGGTGAGACCTCCCAATAATTATTATTTTTATTTTGTTCTGTCTTCTTTTGGGCTTGAACGGGTTATATATTTTACGATTTTTTTGTCTTAAACGGGGAAATATACGCAGGGTATGATTTTGACTTAAATGTATTAGACTGGTTCTCAAAAATCGTAATTCCATTCTCGCATAACCACAATTCCATGAACTGCGCATCTTACTTTGTTCCATTCGCGCATAACCACAATTCCATGCGGTCTGAGCCTAGCTGTAGAGAAAGAGAGAGAACGTGGAACTGCGCATCTTACTTTGTTCCATTCGCGCATAACCACAATTCCATGCGGTCTTAGAAAATTTGGTTTCAAGGCCCTATATTGTAATTTTTTGCCGATTAGGTCTGCTGCCTTGTTCGTTCGCTTCAGGCTCACTCACAGCGGCAGCAATAATAGGACTAGTAATACGTGACTCGCAGGCCCTCGCGAAGCTTTTGTTGCCTAGTAACGGGCACGCCTGTGATTTGATCTGCAAGGTTTCCAAGAATCGCTGCAAGGTTTCTGAGAATCGCCGGACGAACGCCGTGTTTTTGCTATGCCACCGGATTTTGGTCTAGATTGGAGTTCGCTCGTCTCTCGATATCTGTAATAAATTGTAGCGCTCTTGTACTGTTTTCCCCACTTTTCCGTCCGAATGATCTGAAACCACCTCGTTTTTGTAGGTAAAATCTTCTTCGCAATATCGGATCGGCGAATTTATATTTTCAGACACAAGTCTTCGCGTCTACAATGAAAACTAAGCCATATTTTGATCGTACTTTGAGAAATTCCTGAGTCGTCTTTCCTTTTCCTGTTGTTGATAATGGATTTAATAAAGCCGGGTTTTTTTCACAAATGACCCGTATATAAATTTGTTCGATAAACAAACTTGGAGTAAAAATTGTTATTCTTCAGCAGCCGTTCCTGTTTCTACATTTACGTGTACAAAGATTACGTCGAAGTCAATGTTATTAAGCAAAGAAAAGGGGGTTAAAAAAAAGAACGGCCTGGATTTGAACCGAAAAAAAAGGACCATAGTACGATTTGAACTCTCGCCCTCAATCCCGAAGATCAGATTTAAAAGTTAGCGCTTAAGGTCATTCCTTAGTATTGCACTGCGCATCCTTTCTGCGCATAATTTTCGTGCGTAATTAGCGCGCGCACATTAAAAAAGTGGCGGCTTTTTTCATTTATGGCTATGCTCGCCAGAGAGGTAAATGATCGTTTTCTCGTAAACGAGCGTGGTGACCTCTCATTTTTTTTCGCAAAGTTAAGTCTAGTAATCATCTTCTTTCTATACAAGGAGTATAGACCAATTCTCAGTGCAGAAAAATTAATGATCACTGGAAACGTGAAAAATTACGTGTTTTTGGTTGATTTTGTAAGGAATTAGGAGGTATTTTTAGTCGATTATATCTCTTTCGCGAGGCTGGTGACCTATTATTTTTATTCTAGATTTTGAAATATTACATCGCAATGTTCAACTAGGGAAAGTTTTCAGAAACTTTTTCAGTGTAACTTTTATTTCGAAGGAATTACCTTAAGCCATTAGGCCACGAGCGCGCCGTGTGACGTCATTACTGTCAACCACGATTTCCACAAACAAACAAATAAATAAATAAATAAATAAATATGATCGTAAAGGCCACACGAGATTGCTCTCGCGTGAGCTCTTTGGGGACAGAATTATAAACCCCGCTTCGCTTCGCGAGGAACAAGGTTGGAATCAAGCCGAACGAACAGGCTGACAATACGATCGATTTTCTCCTACAAAACCTCTCGGAACTCATTTTACTCTACCGTATACAACAAGAGATTCCTATCCACCTTTTTTGCCAGTCATTACACAGTTATATCGATTCTTTAGCCATAAAGAACCACGAAAAAGTCCATTCACAATGACTTCGCCGCCATTTATGCGTGGGCACAACAAATTGTCCACGCTATGCGCGGGAAGGCCTGGGAAAGAGACCCCACCGGGTAGTAGACGGGAATTTTAGCACGCGAACAAACGAGTGCTCAGGTCCACCCGGGCGGTTTCTTTTGCTACCATATCTCATCTTGTTTGTTTTGCGCGAGGGGCGAAAAATTTATGGTAGCAAAAGAAACCGTTTAGGTCATGTTCTACTCAAATGGAACCCTAGAGATGATAAATGGTTTCATTCTTGTGTTTTGTAATATTGTTTTGATTGTACACTGAAGGTCACATTGAAGTGTAATACCGTAAGTCCTCGAATAAGTCCTGGGGCGCTTATTTCAAATTTAGGATAAGGCGGGGGGGGGGGGGCTCTTATTCGAGAGGGGTGGGGCTTATTTTATTTTCCCAAATCTTGGCCAGACGGTCATTTATTTTTGAAATACTACTCTAGTAGTAAACATTTGCACGTAAACAACATTTATAACCTGAGTATTAAATATACAAAGCTGTACATATACATGTAGTTCTAATAGCAGCATCTTGCTATTTGTAATATTATTTTCGGTTCACCGAACATGTTCACAAGCTGAAACAAGTATGTGCAAATCTGTTTGTATAGTAGTCAAGAGTAGTTCAACTTTGATTCTGAATTACCGATAATTACACAAAATGATGAGGTGAAACATGACTGACACAATACTCAACCTTTGTTGTCTCAGTTCTCACCCAGAAAAAACAGGGGGGAGGGGGGGGGGGGAGCTTATTTCAATGTTTGGCCGATAGGAGGGGCACTTATTCGAGGGGGCGCTTATTCGAGGATTTACGGTATTCTATCTGTTGTTACTAATAAATATTATACTTCACAACAAAACCAGAAGGTGTAGACTTCATATTAGAAAATACACATCTGACATGGACAGCTCATTTTCGGAATTGTCAAGAACTTTCAACCTCTCATGGTTCTCATCAGGACAGCTAATTAACCTTTTATTGAGGGGAATGGGAAGTTCAATAAAATGGTTCTAAAAGACCAAATGGGTTTTATTCATTACTGTGACAATGGGCTTTATAAAAGTATTTCTGTCAAGCTTTGGGTATCAGGAAAAGGATTTGTCCTGCTTTCTAGCAATTGATGTCAAATTGGAAAATAGGAAGATATGAAATGACACAAAGTTGCACATTGTTTCTTTATATGTTTTATTTTTACAACCTCAAGAAAAATGGATATTCATCTAAATTTGTGATTGCGTCATCTCAAACTATGCCAACTACTGCTTTATCTGGTCAGTCCAATCTTTTAAAACTGTTCACATCCTGGTGCTCAAGCTTCTCTGAGTAAAGTAAACTACTGCCTCCCAAATTATTCCTCCAACACACCTGGGCATTTTCCATTCAGTTTCTGTTATTCTCTGAATAAAAAACAACAAATAACTTGATTATAAACTAAGTTCTATAATCAGTGCAGCAGCAATAAAGGGAAGGAAATAAACATGGCCTGTGCACACCTAACAGCAACACATTTTCCCTCTGTCTCTCATTTTATATGAGTGAGGATCCTTTTATGGAACCATATAGAATGAGGGCCTTTCACAGTAGTAAGAACAAGGGCTGTTTTTACAATGTAGAAAATTACACTCACTGCAGTTTGCTGGTAGTAGCTAGCTAGCTGTTCAATAACTCAAAAGACCTAACCATTGGCTGACATTACCCCAACATACAAAGGCCTTCAACCATCTTAGGCATAAGCATCCAGCTGACAAATCTACAGGTGTGGATCTGAAGGGAGGGTTTGAGGTGTTTGCAACCCCACTTTGAGAAGCTTTTAAAACTGCTATGACTCCTCTCTTTTTTCTCTCCCCTTTTTAATTACAAGCCACATTGTTCAATTGAAAACGTATGAATGTAAAATAAACAGCCATCGTTGCTATCCACAGTCCCATTTAATAATACATTTAAAAAACTGCTATGAAATAAAAATGCAAATATACTCTTTCACATGTTTCAAAATTTTCTGGGTAAATAAACCTCCATAGTCCAGACCCCTCCCAGGCCTATGGACTTTAGCTTTCGCCCTCTCATACTAACTCCCACCCCATTCATAAAATCATGGATCTGCCCCTGCTGCATACTTGACTGATTTTCAGATGTATAAATAATATATTTTTTTACCAGCCATCCAACTGGATGCTACTGCTCATTCTGCTATGCTTTGTCCCTGACTAACATAATAGCAACAAAACATTTCGGCTTAGTCACTAATATGTACTCTGGCCCCTGTAATTTATCATGATGCCAATAGACTGATCCTTCATGTATCAGCCATGAAGTACTAGACTTGAATGGATATCAATAATTGATTTTAATTATAGGCCTATGCAGGGGTGTGTAGCTACATGTATATTGAAGCTGCGGACCTCTGATGAATTCGTTCGCTAGGAAGACTACCACTGACTTATTTAGCTGATTTTTCTCTGTGCATGAGCTACATCAAAGTCAGAACACATAAAAATTTTGGATTCAATAAATCATTCACATTTCACTCTCACTATATTCAGGGTGCCCCTGATTTTTCCCAGTGGCTATTCAGAAAGCAATAGGTTATCAAGAGGTTGTATTACTTGTTGTGTAAAGTGTTTACAACCACAAACATGATTTAGCTTACCTGTAAGTCCCGTTGAGACGTCCAAAACCAATGGTTTTCCACACTAAGTCCGAGAAAATCATTACTTCCTAATATCAATAACACGATAGAATCGAAAGACTTGCAGAAGCGGCGATATTTTGGAGCAAAAAGTGGTTATTTCGAGATAATTCGATGCTCTCCAGACATCTTCACACGATGGCGGTTAGGAGCAAATGAGCTGAAATCGAACAAGTACCAGCATGCATCGCGGTCTTAGTGCGCACACCACCTGTGTCTGCTCCGCGGATGAACACTATCACGTCACGTGTTTCGATTTAAGCCATCAGAATCAAAGAAAATTTAGTGGTGAACTATAATTTATAATAGAAACCTCGAGCTTACCGTGTAATTGTATAGTGACTAGGAGGTGCGAATGAGGCTACATTTTTAGACCTCAAGTCCAGTTTGACCCCAAAAAAGTCCAATGGCACAAACATTTAACCGAAAAAAGTCCTTGTTTTCTCCGCATAAGAAAAATAAGTAAAAAAAAACCATCAAGATAGTTCGAGATAGTCTTGCGTCCACCTTTAATTCATCCGGAATAAACGTCTCCTTAACATTTGCCGGTAGTTTTAGGTTGTAATGAAATTGTTACAGTTGATTGACATTATATTGAGAACGCTAGGGTACACCTTTTATCAACTCTAAAAAAGTCTCTGCCAAAATTGTTCTACCCAAAAAAATCCGGCGGAAAATTTCGAATCCCCAATAGGCCTTCGCACCACCCCGTCACTAATATACTTGGGGTACAACCAACCCGGGACGCCACAAGCTCTGGCGGATGATTACATATATGCGCACCCATACGGCTGGTATTTTTCTCCATGACAATTTCATCCAATTTAGCAGCCCTATATAATTTATTATCTGTAAACAGGGAATGAGAAAACCCTAGTCATGTAAGTTGCAGACAATATTCACGTGACTCCGGTCACGCAATTGTCAGCCAACGTATCGACGATTTGACATTTATTTACATTCCGATTACATAATTGGCCACGGTTCAGTTTCATACCATTGAACTACAAACAGCGAAGGTTGATTAATATCATCTTTTAAATTATTGCTTGTGTTTCCTTCACATCAGTACTAAGGCCAAACTGTATCACGATGGTAATTTGGATTTCATATCGGACATACCAAGATGCGTTTTGTACCTTTGAAATTAAGCATTTTTTCCCTTCTCATAAAGTGCTGGAAATGTCGTTACTTTAAAGAACCCTGCAACCTCTAGTCGCTCCAGAAACAAAACATTTCCAATTGCTATGAAAGTAGAAGAGGTATGTTGTTATTCAAAATCAATTTTCTTTTCTGATAATGCGAAATGTTTGAATACAAGTGTACTGAACTTGGCCAATTTTCAGTGTGATTTTTGCATAATTAGAGAGCATCTCCAGAAAAATCCGAACTTTGACCGGCTAAACTTCAAAATTTCAAAATCGCTCAAACTTTGGCTTGTTTGAGTAGGTTTCATAATTGAGTTGATTCATCGCATATGTGGTTTGTTTGTGAAATATGTTTTTTGTTTCGGCAAAAAATGACGAAAATCAATTGTCAGGGCTCCATACAAGAAAATTTGGCTTGAAAAATTAGTCATTTTTAAACAAACGCAGCTGCCTTAACTATTAATTCCAGAAGTACATCCACTTGATATCAAGCGTATTCCTACGACCTATTTCGAGGTTCTATTTTATAATTTCCATAAAGATTGAAAAACTTATGACACTGAGAGAAGGCCTGAAAAAAAATCCCCCTGTTTCTCTGATGGCAATTACTAAGCTCGATTGAAAAAAAATTATTTACCCTACTACCCATTTATCACAAAATCATAGAATAAAATTTAGGGATTACACTAAAGCAAGGAAATGGGCCCTTTCAACTGATATAATTTTTTTTTCTGGGGAAATTATATTGCGCTCTGTCGAGGAGGGGCGGCTCAAAATGGCCGAAAAATGATATACGTGACTAGTGGGATTGGCCGTGAACATACGTGACCTACGTAGCACATATTTCAGTGTCTGCTTTAGTCAAATGAAATTGGTAAAATCGCATTCCTAATTCCTATTCCATTGGGGATGATTCACCTTCCTAATTCATTTCCTGCCCTATGTGGGAATTAAAAAAAAAAAAAAAAAAAAAAAAAAAAAAACACTTTCTTTTGGGGGGGGGGAATCCTCAGTATTTTTCGTACATCACATCGAGGTCAGATTGATTGATGCTTTCCTCCACGATGATGTGACGTAAGACAAATGGTTTAATTTCACTGTGTGGAATTGTACTTCTGGCTTATAAGAAATTATCTGATATCCACGCTATTTTGAACTTAATCTTGTGTAAATCTTGTTGTTTTTTCCTAACATTCATTCTCAGCTAAACACTTTCTCTGGTTGGGTACTAATTTACCGATTATCAATACATGTATGTGTTTCTCAAGAAGGGTTCACCAACTTTAAGTGTATAAATACTTAAGGGTGGATCTAAGGGGTGGTGTCAAGGGTTTCTGGACCCCCTTTTCCATGAGGGTAGCTACTTTAAGGATAAACAAATTACATTGCTTTACGCGTTTTGCCACCTGAGCGGGACTTGTATCTATTTTCTACATTTACATATAAATATAATTTCTTTTTCATCGCATACTGTTGTCCAGAACTTTACTCATTTAACATGGAATTGTATCTATTTCTATATTTTCGCACGAAATGCTCTATGACAAGGTCATGTTAGACCTACTCGACTAAACTGAACTGTGGCGCAATCAAAGCTCCAAACAGTGATACATGTAGAGGGAAGTAGATCATCACTACGCGCCCACACCTACCCTCACGATGGGATGGGCCAATGATATCGACACAGTCATGAAGGCTTTGAATTTACCCGACAAACAAAAGCATGTACCTAAATGTCAAGTTTCAAATTGGAGATAGAACCGTAAGAAGGACGATCCGACCGACGTCTCTAAAGCGAACGAAAGGATTTGCGGAAGATAGGCAACGGGGAGAGATTATTCGGCTTACGGTCGTATGGCGATTTTTCTCACGAGCCAGCAAATTAATAATAATAATAATATATCAGCTGTGAAAAAGAATCACAGGCTGGTGTAAACCTATGTGCGATGCAGTAAATAAAGGTTTGGAAATGGTTGCAGACTGGCAACCGCAAAAGCTCATATTTTTTAAATTTTAACGCAGAGAACGATTTTTTTAAATTTGGGGTACAATAAAATATGGTACATAAATATATTGTTCTTGATAAACAATAGTCTAAAATATTTATAATTTAAAAAGGAAAGAAGAAATATTCCAAAAATATAAAGTTACATATCGACAAGACTAAAAGAAGAAAAAGAATGATGACAATTTTTCATCTAACTCTAAAAAGTATCTATGATTATACGAAACCTCTGACTATATAATTATATAAATTTCCCTGAGAGACGAGCTTAGTAAGCCGGCGCTTTTTCAGAGATAGTTTTTCCACAAGGGTATTGTAAATTAGTTTAAACCCTATTCTGGCCTGGGGGGGGGGGGGGGGGGGGGGGGGGGGGGGGACGGAAAGTGGCCGCGCTGAATTTAAAACCTTTATTACTTTAAGGGAATGTAAGCCAAACTTTGTGACTTTTCCTAAAAAAATTATCTGGGAACATGTTGGTGCCGTCAATGTTTTGATCACGTGACTTGACATTTCCATAGCCAAATCAATTTTTGGACAGAGGTTGTTGTATTCAAATTAGGTGTTTTTTCATCTAATTCTTTCGGGTTGTATGTGATTTTTGCTTTTTTATTAAGAGTTGTCTTCCAAAATCTTTACAGTTTCTGTATCCTTATAATTTTTCTTGTTTTTTTTTCAAATCAAATTTGGGGAGATTTTCTGACATTTTCGCGAAAGATGTAACATCCATCCAAGATGGCGGATCCAAGATGGCGGATTTTTTAAACGTATGACGTCAATTTGGCGTGATTGGACGTCGTGATCGACACGTGACTGTTACCAAAAATAAACATTTTTTTGATGCTTTACACACCAATATAAGTTTCATTTATTTTGCATGCATAAATTACTTATGAACGATATATATATTGGGGGGGGGGGGGGGGGGGGGGGGGGCTACATTACTGCATCCCCGTGCCGCACACCCCCCCTCCCCCAGGCTCATGAATGAAAAACAAAGCCCCAGGGCAGAATAAGTGGTTAATTTAGTTGGTTCTCCTCAAGATGTTACAGAATACATAATAACAGTCTTTATTGTCACATGTTAGAATGGGTAATTTCTGACAACAGTATGGAATGAAAAAGAAATGTATATTTATATGTGAAATGTAGAAAATATATACAATTCCCGCTAGGGGTGTCAAAACGCGTAAAGCAATGTAATTTTGTTTATCCTTATAGTATCTTCCCCTCATGGAAACGGGGGTCCATAAACCCTTGACCCCACCCCCTTAGATCCACCCTAGTATTTATACATTTAAAAGTTGGTAAAGCCTCTTGTTACACATACATGTATGGATATGTAAAATAGTACCCAACCAGAGGAATGTTTTTAGCTGAGAATGAATGTTAGAAAAACAACAAGATTACACAAGATTAAGTTCAAATAGCGTGGATATCAAGAGATTTTCTTATAAAGCCCAAGTACAATTCCACACAGTGAAATAATTCACACATGGTCCAGCGCTGGCGTTGGCCATTGGCAAACATTTGAATTTGGAGGCTCATCTGAGGTCATGTACCACGAGCATTCAATAGTCAATTGGCCTTGCATAGCTGGTTGTTCTATTTATGCGGCTACACCGTTGCTGACGAGACCCAACTCAGGTCGAAACAGCTGTCCACGGTTGCATTTTTGGCTTTCATTTTGGACTCTATCTGTCCGTTGTCCGCTTGTAAGTGTGTCTACGTAGTATCAGCCTTGCTCACTTGTATTTGTAGTTCTATTTTTGCTTATTTGATCTTTTACAAGAATCCTCACGTAGATACCAGGCAGCATTTCTCGTTTCGCGGATCCTTTGCTACTTAGGTTCACTTTC
>MU827923.1:0-27158 GCA_029204205.1 Desmophyllum pertusum
TTTCAGATCAACTGACAGCGTGACCAAGCCTGCGCACACAATTAAAAGTGCGGAGTGCGTATATACGGCGTAGGAGTTGGAAACTACTTTGACATCAAACAATTGGAAATCATGTCTTCCAGACCGGTCAGCGAAAATGTGTTTATTGGTCCATTTAACAAGCTACAGTATATCAGAGATGATCTAGTAAGAAGTGTATGTTATGGTAAGTTGTTTAAAACAATCATAAGTTACGTTTGTAGTGCAAAGCGCGCGAGCTTCTATCAATGCAAGTACATACATCATGATGTTGAGTACATGTCCTTTAGAAGTAGAAATTCGATCTCTTCCCCGCGCCAAACCCGTCCTCTTCCGCCCAAAGGAAAAATAAGAGAGAACGAAACTATTCTTGGTTTGCAACTGACGTCATCGCCGCCATGTTGGATGACTATTAGAGTGATTTTCAATTGAGTATCGAAAGTAATCCGAAATTGGTTTTGCTTTACTACGTTCTGTGATTGGTTTAAAAACTCGCGCCTCCTACTCAACCAATCAGATGCTAAACCAAAACCAATCATGGTTTTGGTTTTGGTTTTGGTTTTGGTTTTACGACACTCAAATGAAAACCGCTCTAACAAAATAATTATATGATGTGATAGTTGATTCGGCCTACGGCCTCATCAACTATCACATCATAGAAATCTCGAGCTCATAATCTAATTGTTTTAGTAAAAATCATAACAATTGTCTAGTATTAACTCTAAATCTTCTTCCGAAACTTCGTTACTTCGGAGAAACGAGAAGAAACAGCAATTTTGTAGACGACCTCCAGCCACTGCACACTAATGGCTGATAGTGTAGAGTAGCTCAGCCAATCAGATTGTCTCATTTGCATTAGTGTACAGTAGAGTTTTACTAATTAGCTTTATTGTTCCTGTCATCCAACATGGCCGCCAGGGTCTTTGTCATTTCAATCTCTCGGGAATGGTTGCAAACCAGCAATTGGTATTAGTCAGTTTATTAATTCCGCCGTCCTTTGACTGAGTCAATTAAACTAGTTAAAGTTCCCTAATGTATGTTTTATTCTTGCTCTTGTTCTTGTGTTCTAAAGACATATTCTTCTAGCAAATATTTGCACACAGTGTTAGAAGTGTTTGCACGTTTCACTCTGCGTGACGTTCTCTTTCAATTGAAATAAGAGTGAATATTTTGAAATGTCCACTGGACTGTGGTTCTTCTGAATTTTACGTGGGATGATTACATGGGAGGTATGCATGGTCATTGTTGTATAACTTTTATAACCACGATAACAAATATTTATTACGCTTTTATGGTGTAATCTGTCCCAATAAATATTTCAACTCTTTTTCCAAACGAATTCACTTTTATAAGAGTAGCTATATAGCTTACCTCAGTTTTAGTAACTACACTCAAGTTGCCTAAAAATGTTTTTATCCATGGTTGATTTACAGGAGTTGGTGGTTTCTTAAAGAAACCTGGACATAAACAGTGCCTCTGCAAAAAAGGAAGTAAAAAACCAAGTTAGTAGCTGTGAGGGTTTCAATACCTTTGATAATAGTCAATAGACCTTTCTCCAAAATGGCCGCCGCAAATTCATATTAAGCTGAGTGGAAAATTAATACCAGCACCTGAAAGTTTCATTAGGTTAGGTTCTACCTGAGTCGAGAAAACGGAAGTTGAAAACTGGAAATAATTTAGAGACGTTTGTATGACTACGTCTCTAAATTTTCCAGTTTTCAACTTCCGTTTTCTCGACTCAGGTAGAACCTAACCTAACCAAATTTCGTACGATTACCAAACAATAGGTGCTGGTATTGATTTTCCGCTCAGTTTAATTTTTTGAATTTGCGGCGGCCATTTTGGAGAAAGGTCTATATATTGTATTATTATATTTTATAGTGAAATATCATATATACTAGCTCCTAGTTGGCTTAAAAGCTCAGTTGGGTTCGAATCCCCTTTTAGTCTGAATTTTTTTTTTCAGGCTTTGTTTTCGCAACTGAAGTTGCGTACATAACTACGATATGGTCTTTCATATATTAAATATTTTATAGTGTGGCACAATGCAAAGACAGTGCATGAGTTTAGAGCGAATTTCTAATGACTGTGGTAAAAACCAAAACAATTTTTAAGCAACATCTAGCCAACTTGATTACAACAAATGCAATGGTGTCAAGCGTGGGAAAACGAAGATGAGCCTCTGTTTGCTTTACTCCTGTTGAAAAACAGGAGTTAACTGAAAAGTCTAGCAATATTAGCAATATACTGTAACTTGTGAAAGACCGTGAGGCAGCGGTGCTTGTTGTTGCTTTTGTTGTTGTTGTTGTTATTGTTTTGTTTGTCTTTTGTTCAATCTGGGTCCACCAGGTTTTCGAATTTCTTAGTGAATGAGCAATGGCTAGCCATCTTATGGAAACAACCCTTTCTAGTTTAAAATGAGTGTGGAAGGTATAACCAGCAGCCGCGTAGCTAGCCTTTAAGCCGTTATGGTTATGTCTGTTCTCTGTGTGTCGTCTTCTATGATTTGTTTCACAATTATTGTAGATTAAATATTTTCTGTTTATTTTTAATTAACTAAATAAAGTAATGAATTGCTGTTATTTTTTATTCTTTAGTTTGTAATTCCGACGTCCCAAAATTCACTGAGGAAAAAATGCATGTTTGAGGATGGTTCAAGATCTCGTTGCCTATATAAGTATTAGGGAGTTTATGAAAACCATGACAACGACGGCAACGAGAACGTCGATAAACAAAAGGTTTATGAGCAGTACAATTGTTCTGCACGTGCATTATATTGTTGTTTCTTAGCCGTCCTCTGTAAAACAACAACGTGAAATGACCAAATTCTGCGTTTTGTGGAATTGGAATTGCACGGTTTTTCAATTTTATTTTATTGTATTTAAATTAAAATAAAGCAATTAAATTAGTTAATATGTGGTGTTGTTCATTCCTTTTCCTTTTCCATTCCCTATTTACGCAAACTTTCATCCCGTCACTTTAAAAAAAAAAACAGAGAGAGAGAGAGAGACCAAGGGTCGCTCTGTAGAGGATGCGAAGCCGTGGTGGTATTGGTAAGAGACCAAGAGAAAATAATATTTTTAAAAGCCCTTCGCAGATGTAACTCCCACTGGCTTTCGCTTACATTTTCTTCGAGAGAAGTCTCTTTGGAAAGCATTTTCAAAGCGCTGAGCAGAAAAAATCCTGATTTAGTACGTGCGCCTCCGAAGGTTACCAAAAATACCTGAACTCAATTTTCTGCATGAGTGATGTCATCAATTAATTAATCTCCACCAATCAGCATTTTTCGACGAAAGTTTGAGCGCGGATATTCAAAATTCTGTGGCGTCCTTGCAAGCTCTCTTTCCTCCCTTCCATACCCCACCCCCCGCTTACGCAGGCTATGATTTATCCTCAAGCATACATGTAGGTCGCACTGTAACATCTTTAACATCAGCCTCGCTAGGAAGATTGATCACACGCGTCCGAGTTAGTCTGAGAGGAATGGAGACTGTACGCGAGTGAGCGGCGGCAGAAACCAAGCCTGGCTGTTTTTGTTTAGAATCGTGATTCAGTTCTTCAACGCAAATGCTATGCTATTTTTTTCCCGACGAAATAAAAAAAGCAAAAATTCCATTCAGGAGGACTGGATAGGTTCCGTAAGAATTTGGCTGATCTATATTGTTTTATCGTATATCCCATAACAGGCCATTTCCGAGTTCCCTTTACCTCTGTTTCAAAACGAGTCCAAGTACGAAACCTTTCATATGAAAATGAGTTTTACTCACAAGTTCATTCAAATGCAAATCAAACTCATTTTGTAAAAGGTTTCGCACTTAGACTCGTTTTAAAACAGAGGCAGAAGGCAACGTGAAGCTGACGTCACAACTTTTGGAGTACTCGTAAGTACTCGCGCAACGTTTTGATTGGACAATAATACTCGGAAGCCATTCAAGCGCTTTTACGTACGAGGCTTGACTAATAACACTTGTTCCATGTTTAGTCCCCCGCAGATTACTTTTGAAAAGATTAAAAATATACCTGGTTCAGACATCATAACATACATGAACATAACTGCAAACTGTGTTCTTGAACAAAATACTTCAATACCGTTAGTGCGGGCATACTGTTAGTCGGTTTGCAATTATTTGAAACGATAAATGAGTGTTATAAAATGTGACGGAGTTTGAGAATTTTTCGCAAAATATTATATAGCAGGTCGAGCTTGCAAGGCTGTGTGTCCTTTCGGGTGAATAAGTTGTTGAAATTAAACTATGCTGGTTGTTTATCGTAATTGACCTTTCCCAAGAGAGCTGTTAACATGTACCGGGTTACGTGCGTTATTTTGAGATTGACCGAATTTTGTATAGCCACCTCTTAATAAATGAAAAGGAAAACTTTTCCTTTGTTTGCACGAAAATTGGATTTTACTTTGAAAATGGATTAGTGCGAAAGACAGGGAATTCATTTTGAGCGAGGTAAGGTAATCAGTTTAGCTGTAAGTTTTTAGATTGAAAGACTGAAAAGTAGAAGATATAAGTAAAGGATTATGGTTTCACTTTAACATATAGCTTTATCTAAACTACATACAATATTTAATTTCATCCACCGTCAAATCAAATTTATTTCGCTGGTCGACGGAAATTTCTTTAAGGGCATTTGTGGAAAATTGTTTGAAGTCATATTAAAAAGGTATGACTGGAATTAACGAGTTAATGAAGTTTAATCTCATAGTCGATTTTGGAGTTAAGGTTTTAAAAATTTATCGAATGTGGATGAACGCTTCTATCTAATAAAACATAAAAATCCAAAACTGAGGCAGCAGCTAGTTGGAACAGTTTTCTCTTTGCAGCTATTGTAACAGCTGGATTTTGACGTATCTTGAAAACTTGATGAAATTCAGTTCGCGATGTGTTAAATGTTAACAGTTTATTATATCCCAAACAGTAGCAAGGCGTTGCAGCAATGTTACATTTATAGAAAAGGTCGTTTTCGTATGCTAAATATGTGCGATGTTTCTGTTAATTATAAGTTGTAATACAAACACTATTTCCCGTGGAGATCTGCGATGTCAGCTGATGTCCCACTAACATTCAGCCTTTTCAATGCGGAAACAACAACTGTTGATGTCTTTACTGGAATTATTACTTAATTACTGTCATCGTATTGGAGGCGGAACAAACCTCGAACATTTATACAATTATATTTCGTTAATATAATATTGATAATAGAAAACCTTTTTTTCGTCAGTCTCTAGTATAACTCTTGGAATCTATCTGTGATCGTAGTAAAATATAATTACCTGTATTTAATTGTCGGGCCTTACTTTAGAAAGACTTTTAAAATATTTTGGTGGGTGAGTGATGTTCATATTGCAAAGTGTAATGCCCGGGCCAAACGACGATGAGAGTTGTTGAGAGTTGACTCTCAGTGTGACAGTTTTATTCTTATCGACTATCATTACCTCGGGCCAAACGAGAGAAAACCCTCGACGACTCTCAAGAAAAATGTTAGCAGGTACGTTCATATTCGATGAGAGCGCACGAGAGTTTCAGGCCAAACGAGAGTGAGAGTTTGAACTCTTATCAACTGTCGTTCTCATTAATTGGCCGATGCAACTGAGGTAGGGTAAGACAACGTTCTTGTGTACGGGTATGGCGTAAGATCACTGGTTACATGTAAGTTTATAATAGAAAATCACTAAAGCTCTGCATGTGACAATACCATAGTTCATTGCAACAATGTCACAATTTACTTCTATATGTAAGTTGGTACATTGATTATGTTATACAATATCTGCTAAATGACTGTCGAGTCTGCTCTCCATAAAAACTGAAAATACATTAGCTCGTTTTTTGGTACTTTAACGTTTAGTGAACAGAGTTCCGTTGGGTAAACGTTTATTGTTTTTTAATCATGGAAAATAATCCTCAAATACAGTCACCACCTGTTGAATAATATAAATAAACAAAAACAGAAATAAATTGGTACCTTCTTACGTTTTTAGTAGTTTAATTATATTTTCTGTTTTTGCTCTTTAAGAACTGTTTTTGTGCATTTTTAGTATTACACCGTAACATTATATATTAAGAATGGAATGATGCCGTTCGATTCAAGAAATAAGTGGGAGGGGGTGGAGGGGGGGGGGGGGGGAGGGGGGATTGACAGGGGGCGGGAAGTCTACAGGAGGCGGGAGAAGAGAGCGAAGGAAGCAGGATTCCCGAGGTGGCGGGAACCGGAAAAAATAGGAAACAATTTCGCAATATTACAAAATAAAGAGGCGAGAACCACAACGGAAGGGGCGGTAGGAACCGGTAACACAAGGTGCGGGAGATGGGAAGTTAAGACCTCCCTGTCTCCACCCACACCACCCCCCACCCCCACCCCAACAAATATATGTCGCAGTAGTAACCCCTATAATTTCCAAAAGTGATCAACATCTAATTTCTCCTTATAATATCAATACATTGTCATTGAAAATCATCAACTAGTGGATATTGTCTTGACATGAGTTACCACCAACATTCAAAACCAAAAATGGGAATCAGTAATAAAAATGTTCTATTTTGAGCAGGGTTTTAATCATGTGTGTTCTCAAAGATCATAGACCAGTTTACACAGGCGATTTTTGACGCGATTTTAGCCGCTATTTGAGGGCGATTTTTATAGCGCGATTCCAAATCGCCCGTGTAAACTACCTGCGATTTCATGGCGATTTGTCGCCTCGTAAACGCCGCTGTTTCGAGCTTGCTCGAATTTCGAAAAGCGACCTGTATGGAAATCTCTTACAATCGCCATAAAAATCGCCGTGAAATCCCTGGTAGTTTACACTGGCGCTAAAAATCGTCACTCAAATCGCGGCTACTGATTGGCATCAAAACTCGCCTGTGTAAACGGGCCTTAAAAAGGCGTCATATTGTGGCAAAATATTTTACAATTTTCTATTTACCTTTTAGGTGAGGATGCTCAGCTCTTCGCTGGTAAGAGCTCTATTGTTCTTGCTCGTTGCTAGCCACGTGTCATCAGAAAAAAATGACACAATTTCCTCAAATCAAGACAGGAAAAATAAAACCTCGGAGAAACGTCAAAATATAGGTGAGTGCTTATCAACTGTGAATTTTATGCCTGTACTCAATTGTTTGTCGTGTGCTTAGCAAAGATGTTGAAGATAAGACACGATAGCCATTTGTCAGTTTTCAGTTAATTTTTTGACCGTTTTTCAGTTTTCAATAAAGTATTTGAGACTCAAGACCTCGTCCACACTAATCCGTTTTTATCGAAAACGCATCAAATTAAAGCTCCGCGTCCACACTATCGTTCGAAAACTTTCCGCAGCATTTTCACCGTCCACACTAAAAAGCTCGAAAACGCTACAACAGTACTAGTCATCCGCGCATGCGACAAGACGCGCCCGCGATCTTGTGACATTTCCTGCAGGTTCACGTGATGTAAATGACGTCAGCGTTTTCGAAAGCAGCAATGCCGAGAGCCATTAATACATATGGGTTAATGGCCAAGCTTGTTCGATCAAGATGGCGGGATATTGGCCTTTTACGTGTTTATGGACCGAAGTCGAGGTCCAAAAACACGCAATAAAAGAATTATATGACCAAAAGAACGGCAAATATGTTTTTTTTTTACGCTGTTCTCCTTAAAAATGGCAGCCTTTTTGAGAAAGATTCTGAATAGACATTCCCCAACTCGGATAACTGACCAAAAAATATTAACAGACAAATCGTGACTAAGGTCCCGTACACACTAATGCGTTTTCGTTTGAAAACGCATACTTTTCGATGCGTTTTGGTCTATCGTCCACACTACAACGATCAAAAACGATGATTGTTTTCGTCGAAAACGCATACATTTGAAAACGCTGTCCAGATTGGAGACATTTGAAAACGAAGACCATATCCTATACGAACTTTTAATTAATTAAGCACTTATTTTTTGTGCAAGTAATTATTTCAGTAATTATGCTAATTATATTTGTCATTACTTATATTTGCCACAGCTTATAATTATCCCAATGCTGTCAATCAATATGGTGCTGGTGGTCTGCCTTGTTGTCCGGCCAACACTTTTTGTGCAGGTGCGTTACTTTTCAAAAACAATATCATTTTGTTCACAGTAACGCGAAATACTGCTGTATATGATACTGAGCTATACTGTATACACCTATTTCAATTAACGTTGTCGGATAGAGATGTTTTTAAAAGCCCGCAAAGCCCGCAAGACAAGACCGAAAGGTAGCATGGTTAAAAGTAGAAAACTGCTGCACGCACCGAATACTAATGAGAAGTAACATGAAAAACATTATTTCTAACGTTTCCTTTTTGTTTTAAACCTTTAGAAGTAAGCTACTTTTAGCCAAACTTAATTTTAGCAGAATCAGCTAGTGAAAAAACATGGAAAAACAAATTATTTAATTCGGGGCAAACCAAATACATCACGTCCGAAAATAAAAACTCGTAGATTTCTTTTCCACCGATATGCAAATTCTAATGAATACCCAGACTACCAATCGGTCTTGTCTTGTAGGCTTTACGCTTTCTATCCGACAACGTTAATTGAAATAGGTGTATACCGGGAGAAAATTACTAGGGGAGTACAATTATTTTGGTAAGTCTGGTACTACGTGAGTTTTAGTTGAGCTATATTTAGAAACAAAATGAATGCCTCTGATTATGAATACCTCTAGCTAACAGCTTTGTTATGTACTACTGTTAAGGATCTAGAGCCGGGTTGTTATTCGCGGAGAGTAGAACTGAGACCTCTACTGACATTATCTTTAAGGAATCAATTGCTTCTTTCGGAGGGGTCGTTTCTTTCAAAAATCAGTTATTAAAGGGGTTGGATTGGTCCCTTCGTACGGGACGCCTTACTTTCAAGAATTTGCGGTAACTGAGTTCATCATTCACATAAAGAACAGGGGATTACTTAGGTTTATGCTGATAGTACTGTACTTGATCTGTTTGTAATAAAGCACAGCAGCTAAAGAGTGGGGTTTTGGCTCTTTTCTTAGCCGTCATTTCTGTTTATGTTGTATAAAATAAACAAATAGCACTAATTAACTGGCATTATTCCGACAGACAAGCCTCCATGCCCACCAAATGTGTTGTCGGACTTACCCAGCGCTCCACTGGATGCCGGGTTGTCATTCAACATGGCACCAGGTGGTGTCCAGGTCCCCACAGCTCCGTCACAACCGGCAGCGGTGCTCTCGGTTCCGATTCAGGACCAGACGGAAACACCGACGCAGCCGCAGATTCCGTTACACGCCGAGCACCCTGAAAAAGATAAAGTAAAGCTGGAATTACAGCCCAACAGAGATCAAGTGTATCATCTTAAAGGAATGAGTACGTGCAATGCATTGTTGTTGTTGTTGTTGTTGTTATTGTTTTCGTTACAGTGCGACTACTGTAACCGGGGCCACCTAGGCAATGAAAACTAATCACATATTGTAGAGCGGAATGGAGAAATTCAACTTAATTCCACGTTGAAAGGTTGTATTGAACTGAAAACTTATTAGCTCAAACAACTGAAGTTGAAATTCTTCGTTTCCATTCTGTAAGATGGTTTGGTTTTCTTTGTCTAAGTGGCCCCGGTTATAGTAGTCGCACGGTAATCCCCTGTTGAGTCACGTTGAGAGATATTGAGACCATGCCGTGTCAAACGACCACTCAACAAAGTAATGCTCAACAAGTGAGATGCGTGAGGTCTGGGACTGAAAACAATGTTTCAACATTTCGAGAAAAAGAAATGTTGAGAAGATGTTGATACAAAGTTTAACGAAATCAAACTCTTCTCGACATGTCTCAACATTGCTCAACATTGTTGAGAAGGGGTGTCAAATGGCCTCAACATCGGCTCTCAACAATTTGACAACGTTTGACTGGGACTTTAGAGTGCAATCCACATCGTTTGAATAGTAAATTAATGGAAGGCAATATTTAACAATTATTCGCCGAAGACGAAGTGACTATTGGTGAAATATTTACCGATACGAAGTCGAGGTAAATATTCACCAATGTTCACGAGCCTGAGGCGAATAATTGTTTTTTCAAGAACTTCAAAATAACGTGCCAAAACATGGAAAACAACGCACATGAGCACCGACTGGTTTGAATTGCGAATCAATTTACACATCAATTTTAGCCGTGAGATTCATTAACGAAACATTACGAAAAAGACATTCATCAGGTACCTTGTTTGATCGTCGGTGACTTCATGAGAAATTGTAGGTATTGTCTGGAAATAAGTAGCTTCGGTCAGAGAATAGTAAATTTCAGCCCCAGTCACTCGATCCGCATGGCAGTTTGTCATCGCTGGCGAACTACGAAACCACTGCTTACGATTTTTAAATGCCTTGAAAACATTTTTGGTCCAAAGTCCTTCGTGGTCATTTTCCTAAATTCCCAGTGCTTTGAATATACAGGAGTTTGAGTGATGTCTTCGGAATAAACGAAAATTTCATTCAAAAACCAGCCGCCATGTTTACTTGCCAGCATAGCAAATGTGGCTTGGCTTAGCAACCGCGCCATAAGTTCTATAATCACCTCCGCAGCGTCATAAGCCGAGTTTCTCGACCAATCAGAATATCGGATTCTCATATTCACCTCTGAAAATTATACAAAACATTAGAACTGATAGCTGGATAGTTTATCGACATATCGATTGTTTTATACAGTATTGTTAATATAAAGTTTCATATCCATCCTTGCCTGTTGAAGGCGAAAAGCGTTGCAGCAGTTGAATTAAAATATTAAGCTTTGGTCAAACGGCGCAAGACAGTCGCATGATAGTCCATTATAGTTGAAACTCGCGCTCCCGTTTGACCACCAACTATCATGCATCATCGCCTATCATACGCTATCATCAACTATCATTCACTTTGAATCTGTTCAAATTCTCCATGATAGTCGATGATAGTTTTTCCCGTTTGACTACGCGGCGCATGATAGTTCATGATAGTTGATGATAGTTAGGGGAGAATTTGAGTTCTTAAACTATCATCGACTAACATGCGCCGTTTGACCAGTTTTACCTGACGTTTTTCTTATTGTTATTCATGTTCATCTCTTCCAGATTTCAAGAGTCTCGGTTGCTGGAAAGACACCTGGGATCGAGCCATTCCTCTGATGGAAAAGAAACACGCGATGCTGTTTGAGCCTGACTACAAGAAGAGAACTAACGCCCTTATGAAATGCGCCGAGGCTGCCTTGGACAACAAATTCATCATCTTCTCTCTTCAAAACGGAGGGCAGTGTTTCTCTGGGAAAGACGCCGACCAGACTTTCATGAAATACGGTGTCACTGATTCATGCAAAGGTCAGGGCATAATTTATGCTAACGATATGTCAGCTAGAGTGATATATAGGGAGAATGATTATAGGCAACGTGGTAAACTGCATGATTGACTACTGCACAGGTACTGCGCCAATCAATGGACATCTATCGTTACGTAGACGGCACTTTAGAAAAATAAGAGTGCGCAGACATAGAAAATCGCTTCACTGTACTTTTCAACTTAATGTCAGACGACGTCTGATTCAAACATCTCTGCTGGTAACGCTTGATATTTACCAGGGATATCGGGTATATGAAAGGATGTAGTGTTTCTATTGTAGGTATGTAAAAGGTGTATCATTTTCTATGGAAGAGTAGCCTTTTCTGTCAAAAATGGTATATAAAAGAGGGTAAAGGTTTAGACCTCGGGGCGGAGCCTCCCCGTATAAAACTTTGTTGAGTAACCCCCTGCTTAAGCATTATTGGTAATGCTATTTTGGTGTCTTTGATTCTACATCGTTGACTCGGGTTTTGACGGTTTGACTCGCGATTCAGAAATTAGCACTTTCTTGGTTGACACGCATTGGCATATGGTTAACTTTTTATGCACTGAATCCTGTTGGTTGATGGTCACCCTTTCAGCTTGTTCGCACTAACTCCGTGTGTTTTTGTTTCTTCAGCTGATGGTGAGGGAGGTCCTTGGGGAAATGAAGTTTACCAGTAAGTAAAATGCTTCTGGTTTGTATAGCTCAGTTTGCACTGTGAACAGTCATTCACTTTTGTCTAAAATAAGCAACTATAGGGATTCCTTAAAACCCACAATAAGGCGAGGTACGGAGGAGCCAAATGGCTTGACGGTGCCTGCGCGTAACTCTGGTTTCTGCAGCACGAGGCACCCCACGCCACCCCCTAGAACTGTTTCAGCTAGCTCTAACAATGCACGGGTATCCCTGAACTAGGCACTGTTAGAGTAACGCCAAGAACAAGACACTTTACTACCACAGTGCCCAACCCGAAATACTGGTGACATATAAGCGTTTGTAGCACCCATACGCTGGCCAAAATGCCTTGTTCGTGAATGCGAACTTACAAGAGCTTCAGCGGCGTTCAATTGGAGCACAATATATAACTTAATCTTTGCTGTTTCAACTACGTTTTGTCTGACTTACATTTTTCATCATTTTAAACAACATTTAGATTCAGCAAAGGAAACATGACGCTTGCGAAAAACAACCAAGCAGAAGGTGGTATTTCCAAGGAAAGCATTGCTCAAGCGAATCCCACCCCGACCACGATTCAACCAACGACTCCTACAGCACCACCAACATTGCAACCCACTTCCTCTCCCGCGGAAAACAAGGTTGAAGTAAACAAGTCACAAAGCGCAAATCCCTGGGCAAAGCTTCCCAAAGAGCAGTCCATTGATAAAAGTAGGAAACCGGATTTGAAATCCTACAAAGATGAAGTAGAGCAGGATGCAGTTGTTGCAGAGAATGAAGCAGATAAACAAGCTCTGTTGACCGAGGTTCCTGGTGCAAAGGCAAACAAAACTGACATAGATATCGACGAAGAGAGTGATGATGCTATTAGCGAGGACATTTCTTCTCAAACACAGGCTCTCAATGTGCGTCCACCGAGACCAAGGCTCGTGAGTCCTTTTAGAGGAAGATGTCCTGTTTGCCGTAAGTATTTTAATAATAGGCCCCGTTTAGACTAAGGCTATGTTCACACTTGGTGCCCGAGCACTAGTGCCTGGGCACCGGCACAAAATGGTGTTGTGTTCACACACTGGGTACTCAAGATATCGACATGTTGCCCGTGCCCGAGTACAAGGTCAAGACCTTGTACCCGGGCACTGGCACAGTGCCCGAATTATGGCGTGGGTACTTGAAAAAAAGGTGTGTTCACATCAGTGCCCAGCGAGAATCGTACTCGGGCACCGTGCTCGGGCACCAAGTGTGAACACAGCCTAAGTGCCCCGGCCGTTCCTGGGCACCATGCCCGGGCACTAAAATGGACGTTGTTCAGACACCCCAGTGCCCTGAACCGAGATTTCTTCGTTGGTCGACTTAGCGCTTCCCGCCATTTTTGTGACTTGGATCGCAGGGAAGTATGGGTAAAAAGCGCGACGAAAGCCTGTTCAGACAAGTGCCCGTGTCCGAAAATGGTGCCCAAGTACATAAGCCCTGGAGGTAGTGTCCGTGCCCGGGTACCAGCAAAAAGCTATGTTCAGACTAGTGCCCGTGCCCGAGAACCGGGCACGGGCACCAGTAGTATGAACGGGACAATTGACAGCCTTCCGGCGGTAATAGGCAAACGTCAGCTTGCTGAATCACTAAATAAATCCATCAGAAAAATGCTAAAAAATTCACACGTTCTCGCAAAACAAACTCGAGTACAAGTAGCTAAACTGCAAACGCCCGACAAAAGTGGAATTTTTGCAATTGCCGTTCGCGGGAAAAAGAAACGTGATGCTTAAAATCTCAATCCGTCTCAATTTTCTCCAATTCTCGGTGTTTTTTCTTCGATTCAGTTAAGGTTCATTTGCAAAATATGTATTTTAAAAATATATCGTCGGCATGGCTAGATCACGTGGTCTATACAATGTCCGAAACATTTATGTGAAATATCTGTTAGCTTCGGTTCGAAGTCCTATAATCCCCTCAGTTGATAATTGCAGTTTTAAATTTCTTTACCTCGAAGTTTTGTAATATGGAAAATCTACAGAAACTAGGGAGTTAAAGCAAACCAGAACGGCAACGGTAATGAGAAATCGGTTTAATGCGGCTCTGCACGTGCGTTATAATTTTGGTACAGTTTTTTTCCTGTTTACATGGAGGGAGGGTGACCCGGGTACCAGGGTCACCCTCCTAGGCGGGCTATCTCTGTTGACATGAAAACCCGCGAAAATGGAGGAACAAGCGATAAAACAGCAAAATCGCCGCTATAGCCTTTCTTCTTGCTGCCATGTTTGTTATGTAGTGCCAAGAGCCCGCAAAAAAAAGATAGCTCGCCTATATGATAGCCCGCCCATGTAAAGGCGGGCTATGTGTTAGCCCGGCTGGGAGGGTGACCCAACTGGTACCCGGGTCACCCTCCCTCCATTTAAACAGGCCCAAAATTTTAAGGGCGTCCTCGGTGCACAAATGACCAATTCTGCATTTTATGGAGAATGTGAACCGCGCAACGGCGAATTTTTCAAATTGCTATTTGGAATTGAATGCTGTTTTTCTAATTCAAACAAGAACCCCTGAAGGGATTACAAGCGGCCGATTTGTCCCGGGGGGGGGGGGGCACTCCCTTATTTTCGCTATATAGGAACGTGCAGCTGGACAGGGTATGGTTTTTGAGCATTTTGGTCTGGAACAGGGTATACCAAAAGGCATTTTTGGGTATCAGGGTATCAGTTTCCCAGGAGTTGGCATGAAGATCGGTAATTGATACTCTGGCATAGGGTAGATGAAGTAGTCAGACGAAAAGAAACGCGTAGGAGTGTTAAAAAAGCGTTACAACTACAACTCGCAGTGCTGCTTAGTAGTTTAGCCTTTTGGGTTAGAAAGAAAATCGCTAAGAATCGTCCGGAATAGGGTATCTTTTTTCAACATTTAGGGCCTGTTTACATGGAGGGAGGGTGACCCGGGAACCCGGGTCACCCTCCCTCCATGTAAACAGGCCCTTAGTCTGGAACAGGTTCGCAAAATTAGGGTTGTTATAGCCCAGCGGCACACCCCCACCCAAATTTTTTGGGAGAACCCCCCGGGCCAATTTCACCTTGAGGGGAGAAAGAACAATGCACCCCTCCACCCCCTCGGTCAGTTTACTCTGAGGTTCTCCCGCCAAATCTAAGAGTCAACTTCGAACCTGCGTGACGAAAAACGTGACTGGGTGATGCAATATTTTGGCTAGCGTAAGTTTGAGCTTTAGGTCAAGTTTACTGTGTAGAAAACTTTAGCTAATGTCAATTGCATCATAATCAACAAGGGCACAGATGTGTTTTCGCTCAACGTGAAAATAAATTGTGAATGACATATATGCTGTGGAATTGTGTAAGAATCAAAGGCACTATGTGCCAACTCGTGAATGGAAAAGTAAATAAATTAATTAACATAGAAATATACAGTAGTACCGGGTAAATGTAGAACCGGGTAAATGTAAGTTGACAGTCTCGTCCTCGATGTTTTTGAGAATCGAGTTTCGAGTTTTGAGTCTGACTCGAATAGGGATTTCGAGGAAACGATTTATTTCTCGAAACAGAACAATAGATTCCGCGCGGCATTCACGCAAGCCGGTGTATTTCGTATTCACTCCAAATCAGTGTTGGTCGGGAGGGAAACTCAAATGAAAAGTCTTTAATCACTGATATTCGATAATCGCCAACTTTATGGGCCGAATATTTTTAAAAACAAGGTTTACACAGGGTTTAACAAAACCATGGCCTAATACGATTTCAAACTGACTGGCCAACCTAACTATATTAGCCGTACAGTAAACCCCGTTTATAATTAGAAGGTGTATATAAACACAGACTAAAAAAACATTTAGCGACTTTAATAGACTGACCTGCTTATAAGTTTATTTAGACCTCATTGACTAACGTTTTAGACGTCGTTTAAATATTCGGCCAATATGTTCGAACTGGTTTGAGTTTTATTTTAAAGCAAGTTGCTGTTCGTGAAATAAAATATTTCAATCATTTCAAAACATTCTGATCTTGTTTGTGTAGTCTGTGCTTCGCACGCACAATATAAAATTAATTTTATATGTAAACATTCATTCGTCTTCAGTTCTGTCATACACGAAACTCTTGGACAGAAAAATACTACAGTTATCTATGAAGTTGCAATTCTTGGACTAAAATTAGCTACAGTTAAATTATCAAAAATGGGTTTGCTCTCCTATTGAGATACTATGAAAATAAAAGGTAAATCTTATTTTTTTGTCCTCCGTCACGCAACGCTTCCTCGTTCCGATAATAATATTTTAAAATTATTTCAACCATTGCGTATGATAACATCGTCCATCGCGCTGACTAAGAGTCCATTCAAGTCCATTCGCCGACGTCAAGGAAATATGGAGATTGAGCAAAAAACACTGTCGAGCGTCTAAATAGATCCATGAATAGAAAAAGATGAACATAGCCACTGAAACCAGTCATTTGGTGAGTAAATCGAGCCACTTCCAGCTCAAGACAACAGCAAATCGGTGTCCTCGGTGAATCTCATTTGAGCCCGCGATAGTCGTCCATTCAATCAGCGGAGCAAAAGCACAGGGCTCCTGTCGCTCCCGTGTGTGTCCCCCGTGAGTCAAAAAAGGAATCTTGCATCATCTTTTAGGTATACACACTTACGCCCTAAACCGGAAGTAACATGAAAGCGAGGCCTAAGGGCCACAAGATTTCCCGCGAACTTTGAAAGAGAAGAAACATGGCTGAAACAACATCGAGCGATTTAGCGGCCGTGAAATTAACCCCGGAAGATATTCCAGGAGCATCTGTAGAAAATGAAAACGAAGTAGGAAAGTGGACCGTAGAGAGACTGAAGTTTTGGTTGAAATGTAGACGACTCAACCAACAAGGGAAGAAAAAAGATCTATTGGCGAAGTAAGTTGTTGCGATCGATTCATATGTTGCGAACAACATAAACATGTTATTCTTTGAAGTGTTAAATACTTTTCCCGGCCACTCAACTTATTCATGCACTTTTTATTACAGACTGTTGTCATTTAACGCTTTACCGAAATATCGCGATAATGTTTACGATCCAGACCCTGGAAAGAGCTATACAAAAGTGAAACTTCAGAAGCATACGGAAATGGGAGTTGATAAAGAAAACAGAGCGCACAATTGCAATGCATCGGTCTCTTCGTCAACGGCAAAGCAGCTAGAGCTGTTGTTCCCAACAGATGAAAAGGCCAATGAAGTATTCAGTAACAACTTCTCAGTACTACCAAACTTTGTACCCATGGATGCATTTCAACAAATCAAAAACTCAGGAAAATCCATTAAAAAATATGACAATGTCGAAGTGGTGATCAACTCAAACGATAAAGGACTGCGAATAATGAGATTTGTCCATGATTTACAGGTATATAAAGAATCTGACCAAAATTACATCTTTGTGAGAGCCTGCTGCTGGGCGTCATATAAGAGAGATCGCAAATATAAGGTAAAACTAATTGTCCAAGGAGACGGTTCAGATAAAATTAAATCAGCATCTTGTGATCGGCAGTGCCCTGCTTCGAAGAGCGAATGTTGCTGTCATGTCATGGCAGTTATTTGGAAATTGGAAGACATGACCAGGAAAGGAGAGTTAAAAGAGTGTGATACTAGAACATGTACATCAAAACCTCAACAATGGGGCAAGGGTGGAAAAAGAGATGTCCGTTTATTCCCAGTAATGACTACAAGTGTTATAAAACCAAGACATGCCTCTGATGTGCCAGGTGCAAGAAAGAGGGGGGTACATAGCCAATTCTATGATCCACGCCCAGTGAAGTCAAGAATGATTGACCCTGCTTCTGTTATTTATTTAAAAGAAAACCTTCAAAAGATTAATCCGCGAATACCATTTGCTGCAATGCTTCCTGAAAACAATAACATCCCCACAGTAAACACTCTAATTGGGCCAGTTGCAAGGGGATCGGTGCTGCACAAACAACTTCAAGGATTTCAGATGGCTGAAACTAATTGTTTTCCCCCTTCTCAGCTTTCTTCTCATCACTTGTCACAGTCACCATTGGTTTGTCAACCCACTCAACTGAGTAGAAGTGTATGTGGCAATCAACCCATCCAGCAAAGTGAAAATATAAGTGGTGGTCAACTATTCCAACAATGTGGAAATTCTACTGACCGTCAACAACCCACTCACATAAATACAAATACATCTGTTGAGTGCCCCAACAATGATCCCCCCCACCAAGTGTTCCCTGAGTTTCCACCACTACCAGTAAAATGTTCAGATGAAAATGTTGACCCAAATTTATTCAGTACTGCTCCTACTATCTTTAATAAGATCCAAGTATCTCTTCAGTCAGCTCAGGAGCTGCATGCTAAGACAATTGGCCAAGCAAATAACAATCTATGGTACAAGGAGAGAAAATACCGTATTACAGCATCAACATTTGGTAAAATAATGAAAAGAAAGAGCCCCCCAACACCTGCATTTGTAAGAGCAATATGCAACCCAAGAGATATCAGTAACTTGCCTTTTGTTAAATATGGCAGAGAAAATGAGGGGAGAGTTGCAGATCTCTATGTCAAGAAAATGCATGAAGAAGGGAACACTGGACTAAGAATTGCTGAAGTAGGTCTATGTGTCAACCCAGCCCTTCCACATTTAGGGGCATCTCTAGACCGCGCTGTGTTTGACCCTTTATCAAATGATAAGTTTGGAGGATCAGAGATAAAGACTTGCCCAAAGGCAGGCTCACTGGGCCTTTCTGTTGCTGACACTGTCGGTCACCCTTCTTTTGCAGCAAACCATTTTTGGTTTTAAATGACGGACAAATTGTTTCTGAACACCAACCATGAGTATTATTATCAAATTCAAGGTCAATTGGGCCTTTTCCATGCTGCCGTGGATTGATTTTGTGGCACATTCCGGTATTGGAGATATATTCAAGCACGAGTCCTATCTCTAACAAGGATCTGTGGTCAAAAGCTATGCTGCCCAAACTGAACTCATTTCTTCTTTAACAATGCTATGCAATTTTTTGTTGTCAAGTGAGACAGCAGCCTGTTAATTTTGTCTCAAGAAGGGTCAACATAATGATATATCAATTTCTCCTTACAATTTAATTACCAGAATGAATGAATCCTGGGAGGAGAGAGAGGTGGCTTCTATATAAAAATGATGGGGGGTGATCATAAGAAATTTTGAAAGGAACCCATTAAGGTATCAGAAATCTTGTTTTGTGGGTGTGGCTCAAATCAATTTTCACCCCTAAGAGGTACTAATTCTGGAATGGACAATAATATTGTAATGGTGGTCATTTTAGATTTTAGACACTCCTAAGCGGTACCAAGCCATCAATGGTAACCGCTGAAAGATATGACGATCACCCCATCACTCTTATATGGGATTCAACCCCCCCCCCCCCCCCCCCCCATGAATGGATAACTTTATTTAGTGTCTGAGTATTTAACACCACCAAAATTTTACACTGAAAGAATAGGATTTTGAAAATTGACAAGTAATGAAGCAACAGTCCATAACTGATTTACACAGCCATGCATCGACAGTGGAATTACTTGATCAAAAATGTGCCACGCCTTCACACGTTTGATAGATCTCTCAACATGGATCCGTACATTGGCAATGCTCATGGTTTGAAAACATTCATCCTTAGTAAACTGATCTTGTACTGACTGTCTCTTGGGTGGAATATACAGACTTGCACCTTTCAGAGCCATGAGATCATGTATGTCAAAGCCTTTGTCGCTAGATATCTATCCCCTGGTTCAATAAGGCTGCAAAAGTCACTTCTCTCCACAATGTCCCTGTCACTTATGCGGCCAGGATACAGGTGGCTAACAAAAGACACCCAACAATTTGGAGTGATGCAAATAAGACCTTTATACGTATCGTGGGACTTATAGTCCAGATGTACATTCCAGAGTGTGTCTGGTAGTCTTTGGGCATGTCACACTTAATTTCTGTGCAGTCAAGGAATTCCTCTGATATTTTCATACTGGCCTTTAAATCCCTCTGGTAGATTTTGCTTGATCTTATCCTTGGGAGCCCATATTGGCAGACTTCCCACCCTTATGTACAAGTAGTTGACCCATGTAATCAACACATCAGAAACAGTACTTAGAGAAACGCAATACCTGTGAGCCAGGTCCCTTTCAAACAATCCCAATCTAATTCTAGTTAAAAACATCCATAGTTGATCGATTGGTTCGATATTGCGGCTCCTTTCTCTTTCTTTGTCTACCTCGTGTAAATATGGAAATACAGCGGTTGTATTCTTTTCGCTTTTTACTACGAGCTAATTTCCAAGTAATTAATGAATCTTCACAGGGTTTAACATAACTCCCCAAAATGCCATCAGAGTATCATAGTTTGGAAAACCTGTGTAAAAAAAAATATCATCGTCACTGCGACTTAAATCTTTCGATACCAAACTTTGAAAGTTCCAATTGTCGTTTCAGATAAGCCACAACCTCTGACTGGTCTTCACTAGGTAAATCATTTTCTACTTTTACTTCATTAACTTCCAGAAATTCGTCTCCATCAAGACTTCGCTTTCGTTGAACACGCGTCTGCCACTTTTGCTTCCTCTCTTCTTTCAGATCTCTTTGCCCTCTCATCATTTGATTCCTTTTGTTTTGTCCACGAAAATAGTGAAGGAACAGCTTGTGGCCGTAGATCGTTTCTCTTTCCAGTCAAACTGTGTTTATAATCCTCCAAAACAAAATGTTCCGAACAACAAAATAAGGAAATGTTTGACTTGAATTTGGTATCCCCGCGTTTCATTTTGACTGCCCATTCCATCTTGCGATGGGGATCCTTGGAAATGCATGAAATGTCAGATCTTCTCTGTTGTCCGATCGATTACTGCAAAGTGCAGAAGCACAACATTTGTGGAGGTATTTCTTCTTGGCGTTTTGTCCGCCATTTTGAATCTTGTGGCCCTTAGGCCTCGCTTTCATGTTACTTCCGGTTTAGGCGCGTAAGTGTGTATCGAAGGTCGCGAGATCGAATCCCGGCGGAGAAAACGTTTTTTTTTTTTTCTTTTTTTCCCCGCAAGTATGAGAAACACAGGTACTAGTATCAGTTTCGCTTTAAATATATACGCTGGAAAAAAGCATTGAAGGGTTTTTATAGTTCAGACGCAAACCAAAAGAAAATATCATATAATTCCCATTGTGGTACAAAAGAAAATATAGAATGATTCAGATAAATTACATTTTATTCATACACTTGGTATAAAGAAGATACAACATTTAACATATAAGTCTTGAAAGTCAGCAGCTTGGTTTTTAAAAGTTTCGACAGCTTGAGCCTTGATCAGAGCTTGAATCGATCGAAGAACTTCAAACGTGACTCACTTTTAATATTCTAAATGTCTCCTCTTTGGGCGGTCGAGTATTATTTAGGGTTATTTCTTTCAATTTCGAACTCCAAAAATGTGTCTAATTGTAATTGTAGGAGTGAAAATACCGTGTTGAAAAATAGAAAGAGATCCGCGCCAGACGCCATTTTGTTTACTGATAATGCATAAATTACCGTACTACGCATACATTAAAGTTTACAACAAGTGGCCATCGACCGGTGTAAACGAAAGCTCAGACCTCGAACATCAGACCTCAGACCTCAGACCTCGAAAGCTCAGACCTCGAAAACATCAGACCTCGAAACATCAGACCTCGAAAACTCAGACCTCGAAACATCAGACCTCGAAACATCAGACCTCGAAAACTCAGACCTCGAAAACTCAGACCTCGAAAACTCAGACCTCGAAAACTCAGACGCTCGAAAACTCACTGCATTGTTCATTAACACAATTCCCAATCTTCATTATCGATTGCTTACGAACAACTAGACTGTGAACAGTTCCTCTATTTCTTTTGCGGCCACGTTCGATCTTTGAGCCGCCATCTTGAATAATCTGGACTGAGTTCACGGTGTTTTGTACCTCAAAGTTGCTAAGCAACATGACGTATTTTGCTAGGGCGATTACTTTCGGAGTACTCGCGCTAGTTTCTGATTGGATAAAAAGATTTGGAAACTCTTTGTGTGCTTCCACAAGTAACGTAGTAGTAACGACATTCGGCCGTTCTAGTTTTATTCCACGTTCCTCTCGGCCATTCTTGGTTTTATTTTTAATCTGAAACATGAATGACAACCTTGTCCTCGTGCTCGCAACGAGTGATTTTCGCGGCAAACGTAATTCTAAAAATAGCTCAAGGTTTAAACTACGCTCCCGGTCATAGGGCCAATAAGGGAGATGGAGGTTCCAGGGTGATATGCTCCTGAAAACGTGTATTAACAAATTCAGCATTTACCTGTCAAACAAATTTCGCAAACAAACAAGAATAAAACATTTTGAAGGCCAGACCTCAGACCTTGAAATGGTACTTTGCGAAATGTGCATATACTAGTGTGTATGTACCCTTGTGTTTCAACAAAATGTTGGCGAACACAATATACGGAGAGGGAAACAAATATTTGAGGAGACCGGGGGGTCAAGGAAAGTCACTGATCGCACTGCACTGATCATAAACACAATGCCCAATCTTCGTATCGAGTCTCGGTTGCTTACGCACAACTTGACTGTGAACAGTCCCTGGCTTTTTTATTAATTGTTCGTTTGTTATAATATAGACCTCTAGGTTCAGAAATAGGAACTGGGGACAGATTCTATAATAACAATTGCGCAGGTGGCCCTATAAGCCTGTTGGCCATAAGGCGGGAGTCATAAATAACAAATTCCCAAACAAGATTGCGGTTAACCAACTCTTCTTCTGAAAGGAATAATACGTTTATTACATGTAGCTTGGTCAGCACAATTTCGCAAGCATTTCGCCTCCGGCAAGAAGACGGCGACGTGCAGGGGCGTTTGCTTGACATTTACGTCGAATTTATTGAAGTAAGGAGATGTTTTATGAAAACGTATTTTTAGGTTACTAAACTGATTAAAAGGTGTCATAATCGTAATTTACCATAGGTCGTACCTTTTAGGGGTTAACATTCGTGGTTTGGTACCGCTTAGGGTGTTGAAATCTAACCGCCGTCACTTTTATATGGGAGTCCCCCCCCCCCCCCCCCCCCCCACCGGGAGGCAGCCGATTTTTGTATCCGTCACGAGTTGCGTGACAACACAAATAACGGCTGCGTAGGAGACTATCCTGACGTACGTGTGTACAAACTTATAATAAAATAATAATAATAATAATAACGGTAATAATAATCAGAATAATGCAAAGATTTTTGCTAGTAATAAGACAGAGAAATTTTACGAGTAAACATTTCTGAGTTTTCGAGGTCCTGAGTTTTCGAGGTCTGATGTTTTCGAGGAGCATATCACCCTGGAACCTCCATCTCCCTTATTGGCCCTATGACACAGCGTAGTTACACCTTGAGCTATTTTTAGAATTACTTTTGCCGCGAGGGACAAGGTTGTCATTCATGTTTCAGATTAAAAATAAAACCAAGAATGGCCGAGAGGAACGTGGAATAAAAACTAGAACGGCCGAATGTCGTTACTACTACGTTACTTGTGGAAGCACGCAAAGAGTTTCCAAATCTTTTTATCCAATCAGAAACTAGCGCGAGTACTCCGAAAGTAATCGCCCTAGCAAATACGTCATGTTGCTTAGCAACTTTGGGTACAAACACCGTGAACTCAGTCCAGATTATTCAAGATGGCGGCTCAAAGATCGAACGTGGCCGCAAAGAAATAGAGGGACTGTTCACAGTCTAGTTGTTCGTAAGCAATCGATAATGAAGATTGGGAATTGTGTTAATGAACAATGCAGTGAGTTTTAGAGGTCTGAGTTTTCGAGGTCTGAGTTTTCGAGGTCTGATGTTTCGAGGTCTGATGTTTCGAGTCCTGAGTTTTTCGAGGTCTGATGTTTCGAGGTCTGATGTTTCGAGGTCTGAGCTTTCGAGGTCTGAGGTCTGAGGTCTGATGTTTTCGAGGTCTGAGCTTTCGTTACACCCGCCATCGACCGAGGGATCGAGGGATCGAGCGAGTGAAATTTGTCCGCTATACGCTATAACTTCGTTCATGCAAAGCATTCACTCGTTAAAAACTGTTATGTTTTTGGGACCGAGTTTTATCGTTCGTTTAATGAGGTAGGGCTAATAGCGACATGAAAAAAACCCGTCCATTTCTTGAAGCGGCTCGATGCCCATATAGGGCATCGGCCGCTTAATAAATTGAACAAAAATGATTGATTAGTTAAAATACAACTCAAATACGTGGCAGTTGATAAAACAGTTGTTTTTATCAATGATTATTTTGATAGCTCACTTCCGATTCAAACAACAAAAGGGAACTTTGTGACAAGCTCAAGAAAGATCACAGACAGTCCATTTTCAAGATGACTTGGTCCACTACTACTGATTAAAGAGTAATCTTGATTTCTATGATTCAACAAAGTTTATGTCGTGTGTGGTGCTTTTTTGAATTCGTTTCCATCCATATGTAAAGACTGAGATCAGGAAGCTACCGTATGTAAACATTTTCAATATTTTCCACAGGCAGTAGAGGATCAAATTGGACTTTTTCGAGTTTCGATTTATATGCTTTATACGATGACCTTTGTGAGTCGATCTTTTCGGCTTTATACGCGGTGTATTGCGTTACTACATTATTCGATCATTAAGTACCCGCTGGGACGACAAAGAGAAAACAATGACAAGATCGAATAACGCAGTAACGCAATTCGACTCCTCTGCTCCCTGTGTCATTTCAAGTCATCAAGTTTCATTTCTGCTGAAGTAAGAAAGACGACTTTTTGTTTGTTATCCAACTACATTCTGAAACTCTGCATCAAGCACATACATGATCAGCCTTCACAGATTAGTATTAAAAAGAATCACTGTTTCTTATGCACATATTTTTTGATTTCTCCACCGCAAGTATTTGAATTATTCATCTCTTGTAGGAAAAAGACGATTAATAAGCTTATTCCTGACTTCATAGGTTAAACTTTAAGATGCTCAGCTTCACAGATTAGTATTAAAAATAATCACTTTTCTTATGCACACATTTTTGATTTCTAGACAGAAAGTATTTGAATTATTCATCTCTTGTAGGAAGAGTGTGAATGTTAAAACCTTTCACGACAAAACGATTAATAAGCTTATTCCGACTTCATAGGTTAAATTTAAGATTACTGTGTAGAACTGAAATCTAAATGCCATCAACTAATGACAAATAGTCATTTGAAAACATACCTTAATTTATCTTAATACCACTAATCCAAGGACACTAATCACGTTTACAAAAACATATACCACGGGGTATCGATCAGGAAGAGAAATCCCAATGCGGATTGCTTCATGCTCATAGCACAATACCTCTCAGTATTGCATCATCTTTACATGACCAGAGATTGCGTCATGTCAACCGTGATCGAATAACGAGAAAAGGTCACACAACACAATTTAGCACATTTTGCAACAACACTGCTGTTCGCTGCTGTGGGACATTTGTCTTTGCTTTGTTCCAATGCGATTACTGTAATAAACTAAATACATCTACGCACTTACACGACACTACAGAAAGAATGTGGAAGAGAAATTCTCTACTGGCTAATTTTAGATCGAGATGCGATAACATCATGTCAACCGTGAAGAGGACTAAGGCTAGCGACATGGAAAAAAAAGTGCATTTTCTTGAAGCGGCTCGATGCCCATGATGCATCGGCCGCTTAAAAAACCCATTATCGGTATTTATCGCGTGATTTTCTCGACTGTACTGCACATTCGTATTTGGACAGCGGATATCAATTCTCTCTCTCTGTCACGGCCGTCACGCACGTCTGCAGCTGCAGTCATGGCAGTGTAATCACCGACACAAGCACATCGGAATTTCTCGGTTGTTTTAAGGGAATTTCGACAGCTGTTTTCGTGCTTTAAGAAGGAAAATGTCGATCTCTGTTGACAAGATGTTTGCGTCAAGAAATATCAAAACGAAATGACAGGTAAAAATGTGTTTATCTCGCTGCATTGTGCACGAAGCGTCGATCGTCAATGATTCGTCTCGCTTCTAGCGATATGCCTAGTGTTTTGTTCATGCAATTTTCTTGAATGGTGTTAATGCATAATTTATCAATGGAGACGATGAAGTTGGACAGCAGAAGAAAGAAGCAAAGACGATTTGCAAATATTAGCCCCGGCTAAACGATCAAACCCGGGTCCCTGTTTTGATCCGATCACAACAGTTTCATCCACAGACCACGTGTGTTCATTCAACACGATACTGCTCTGATCGCTTAGCCGTCGCTAAATACAATGGCTAATCGTTTAGAAACATTTAACCGCATAACACAAAAGACTAACCTTAGCAGATGATTGTAAGGTCAAGTTGAAATATTTGAATCGAGCGCTGAACATGTGGTTGTTCAGTGTTGTCAGTGTTTCTGATATCTGACAAGTAATAAACGCAATGTTTTGGGGACTGAGCAAGTAATTACCAGGGAGGGGGCTGGGGGGGGGATGTTAGAAAACCAAGAAAAACCAGAACGTGGGAGGACTGAAGAATAAAAGGAAAATATCGGTAAAAGGAAAATATCTCTTTAATATATGGAATGCTTTTCGAAGCTTTGGAAAGTAATGACAGAGGAATGTAAGCTAAACTAATGAGACATGCGTTATGTTTTTTCATTGAGGTCGCTACCCAAAATTATGACTGATCAGGGGGTGGGCAATAACTAAATTCACGTCCTTTATGAGGAGGGGGGGGGGGGGGGGGGGGGGGGGGTATTACTCTAATACCTAATAGTTTTTGTTGCATGAAGCCCATTTTCCATTTTCTCCACCCCAACCATCACCCAATCTGAAATTATTGCACAGGTCCCTGATGATTCTTGCATTCGTGGATGGGGGCATCTAGAGCCGTAATTTTCAAGTTCACGAGGAAGAGACCATATCGTATCCACCTTCCCCAATCTGTTTCCTCAATTTATGTGCTTATTGTCATTTCTTGAATTGGTGCCTTCCCATTGAACGAAATGAGTTTTTCTTGTTGTGGGCAATTATACACAATCTAACAAGCTCTATTTTATTTCCTTCATCAAACCTTGAAGCCGAACAGCTCCAATGAGTAAGTATAAAATACCTTCAGTATAGAAGATTTCGTAGGATCTTGGACTTTTGTATCTTGAAGCTCCGAATGGAACAACCTGTTGCTGTGGACACAGG
>MU827924.1:0-27001 GCA_029204205.1 Desmophyllum pertusum
ACCCTATTCTGCCTGGGGGCGGGGGCTGGGAGGGGGGGCCAGAAAGGTGCCCGCCGGCTGAACTTCAAAATTTATCGGTACTTAAAAGAGCATTCAAGGCAATCATAAGCCAAAACTTTTATGACTTTTCCTAACAATTATCTGGGAACATTTTAGTGTGCCAAATTTTTTGATCACGTGACATCTTTGATGCTTCTCCATGGCAACCGCGTTTTGACAGGCCGTTTTAGCCAAATTTGGTATTTTCAGTTTAAATGTCCGTTTTCATGAGATTTTCGCTTTTTACGAAGAGTTTCTTCCAAAATCTTTGCAATTTTTTCAAATCAAATTTGGTGATTTTTATGACATTTCTGAACAATTGAAAAATCCAAGATGGCGGATCTAAGATTGCGGACAGGTTTAAAATATGACGTTATTTCGGCGTGATATGATATCATAATTGATTCCTAATTGCCACTAAAATAAACCATGTTTGAATGGTTTATTCACCACATAAGTTTCATTTTTATAGCACAAGTACTTCGAGATACAGATCGTTGTACCCAAATTTGTTGATTTTTTAGCTTAATTTTCAGTTTTCATAACATTTTTGCTTTTTACGATGAAATCCTTCCAAAATCTTTGCCGTTTTAGCATCTTTATATGTTTCTTGTTTTTTTTTTTTCAAAGCAAATTTGGAGATTTTTCTGACATTTCTGAACAATTTAGAAATCCAAGATTTAGGATCCAAGATGGCGGATTTGTTTTTAACGTATGACGTCCAGTTATGGCTTGTATGTCGTCATAATTGACACGTGACTGCCACTAAAATAAAGATTTTCGGATGCTTTACACACAATGTAAGTTTCATTTTCATAGCTGTCAATACTTTTCAAGATACATAGGGGGGCACTATCTGCCCCCCCCCCACCCAGGCTCAGAAACGAAAAAAGCCCAGGCAGAATAGGGTTAAGCCTTTGGTATACATCCTCATTCTGTAGCGATAATAGCTGCTTTACCAGTTTGTTTCGTGGTCCTAACATTATATTTCCCAATAACTGTTGTATTTCATGGTGTCTGATGGTTCTTTGGCCGGTAAGTTTCCTCTGGCTTTCGCTCTGCTTTGTCATCTCCCTTCCATCTGGAGAACCTCCATCAACTAGGCTTCTGTCGGGTTTCTTGTCTAACCGAATTTTCTTTGCACTATAGATCTTGATCCCTGTACAAATGTAAGCTGCAAGTACAACAGTCACTGCGTATCCTTGTCTCCACACCGATTTACTTGTCGTTGTGAAAGCAGCTGCCCGTCATACGAAGAACAGGTCTGCGCTTCGAACGGTCGTATATTCCGAAACTTGTGCTTGCTTAGGCAAGACATATGTACAACACGTGGAAATTATACCGTCCATCATCCTGGAAGCTGTACAGGTAATTATCCCTGACAAACAAACACAGACCTGAGGGAGACGGACGGAGTAAAGTAGAATTCCATAAGAATTTGATGTCTGGAGAGAAAATATCAGATGACTCGCTTAAAATTGGAACCAACTGTTTTCAATTATTAATGACAGCGTGAGCCATCGTATATGCAGTACATTGAGTTCGGCGGGGGGGGGGGGGGGGGGGGTACTCCCTGAAATTTTTGGCGGGGTTGTGCGGCCTGCTTCTTGAAACCCTTACCCTATTTCAGACCAAAATATGTGATTTTCCATACCCTATTTCAGACCTGATACAAAAATCGATACCCTATTTCAGACCTATACAATTAGTACACGTGTCTAATACATGACTTCAGCTACCCAGGAATGGGTTCCATTTGGGCAAACATTGAAAAGGGCTTCAAAATTCAAAGATGTTAATGGGAAAAAAAAAACAGTTTTGTCTAAAAGCCATACCAAATTCCAGACTAGAGTGCACAAAAACATACCCTATTTCAGACCAAAATGGTCATAATCTATACCCTATTTCAGACAAAAAGGACTCAAAAAACCATACCCTTTGGGGCGGCACATACCTATATAGCTTATATAAGGGAGTACCCCCCCCGGGATTGAGTTTAACTTATTAATTATACAAGCGTTAATTAGAACACATATGCAATGGATTTGTGTTCACTTGCAGGTTTCCACTTCAGAAAGGAAAGCATAAGTTCCAGAGCATTCCTTCCTGGGCAGAAGATCAGTGTGAAATTATCAACTTTGAACCGTACATATTTTATCCTCATAAGAAAATCTACATACAACTTACTGTTAACCACGCCAATTACTCTGATTGCTACCTTCGTACACGAGGCCACTACACCATGGATTGAAAGTGTTAAGGCCACTCAGTTTACAGCCTGTGTTACTCGAGCTGGTAGGAATGACTACCCTTCCGATAACTTCGCAACTGTTGATTGGATCGCCTATCAAGGTGCCCCACCTGGGGGAGTGGCAGGCGAAGAAAGGTTCTCTCGGTGGTGGACTGGGACTAGCTGTCAAACGGTCACCCTGCCAAACGTAGGTGTACTGACTTGGTTATCATAATGAATATTCCGAACAGCTTGGCGTTGTTCTGATTTTCTCATGTCATAAATATGCAAACCCCTCACCTACATCTGATACTTACATATTTTTTAGGGAAACTATTCTAACTCGCCGACGATATTTTGCAACAGCTGAACACCACAGGTCAGGTCTAAAGCATGATGCTTCCAGTGTGTGGCTCGAAGATGTCTCAGCGAGTTCATTTAAGATTTGCCTCAGGGAGCTTCAAAACTTTGCAGGAGTTCATGACGACATCTCGGTGGTAAGTAGTATCCAATCCAATTTGATTCCATAAACATCTCGTCTCGTGTCCCTCTCATGTGGCCCTGTCTCGCTTTGTCTCGTATCATAAATGAATGCTATGTATATGTGTTTGACACAAACTTCCAGCCAATTTGAACTCAAATATTTGTTTTTTGTTACAGAGCTGGCTGGCGTTCAACTCCCTTCATATACCACTGTTTAAAGAACATAATGACGTCAGCTTTCCAAATAACGTTTTGCCTTCAAGAAATCACAATTTCGCCCTTCTGTCAGGTAAGAATGGTAGGCGGGGAGGCGATAACATACAAGCTGAGTGAGTCCCTTTTTCAGATGGAATAAACGGCAAGATAATAAGTTACCATAGCACAGTATTACCTGTCAAAAACACCCTTATTTTTAGCTTTAGTGCTTATAACTCAAAAACGAGCCCGGTGACCCCCATTTTTTATAATTGAATAGTGATCAGCATGTTAAGATACAACTTTTTGCAAAGTTTGAACAAATTATGCGGAGGGAATTCAGAGCCACCTTAAATTGTCGAAAATATAAGGTGGCTCTGAATTCCCTCCGCATCAACTGATATAGGATGGTAGTATCGATCAATCAAAACACAGGGTCTGTAAACCGTTACCAGCCACCTTAAAGGGGAAGTATCACGGGGATTTGGTGTCATTTCAAAAACAAAAATATGGTTTTGTATTAACAGAAACCTAGACATAATGGTCCAATTTTGTTATAAATTACCACCCCAGTGTACTGAACTGTCAATACGTGTCTCTGGCCATAGATATACTGGGTCAGAATGGATTGCAACTTTGAAACATGTTAGGCTAACTGTTTTCAAGTTCTCGCATTTTCGTTTCCAAAATGCACTAGTACAGTACAGATCATAATTTGTTTCTCTTTTAAGAATTCAGTTGATGTATTTATATTGGTGTTCTAGAATTATTTTGTATATAAAAAAAGGTATTAATATATAGCACAGTTTTTGACCGAAAATTGGTCAAAATCCCCGTGATACTTCCCCTTTAGTGCAGTTGGCATTAGCTGAGGGGGGAAATAAGTGAATAAGACGCTATCGCTCAATCAGGTTACTATATTATATAATATAGTATTTTTTTATGATTACCAGGATGTGAACTTCATTCGGAGCTACAGGAAATCACCAACAGTGGTGTTAACAGCCAAACATTCCAGCGGTGGTGGAAATGCAGCTGCAGAGTGCAATGGAATCGTAAGCTGGATTGAGGTAATCCTTAAAGGTGTTGATAGGTACTATAAGTATGGTAGTACAAGTAGCGGGAGAAGAAAAATACGGTTATATGCAGAGTCGTTTAAGTAAGGAAGAAGAAAATAAATTATAGAGTTGCAGCAATCATGTCTCTTCAATCCTACACAAAGTGTAGAGTAATATATTACTTACTAGCTATAGGCGAGGCTCTTCATGTTCCTGACAACCATTTGATATTGCACTCTGTGTACAACAGTCGTTTGTTAAAATTCAAAAGCGTTAATTCGGTACCAAGATTAGTTACCTTCTACACTGCCAGTACTTTTTATTTTAGTGGGATAAAACTGGACCCTATTATTTTCCCCATGTGTTACTTCGGGCACTTTGGGTCCTGAGTTAGTTTAATTATTTTTCGTTGTTTCTCTTTAAGTTTATCACCAACTCCGGATTTAGAATTTGTGTCAAAGAACTGTTTTGTTCAACGTTTTGATCCACTTACGGTGTCATATGCAGTTTTAGCAGGTAATCAGTCAGCTATTTTCCTTACATGCGAACTTACCGTATGGGTATATAACAATGCTGATGCACTTACTTGTATGTAATATTAAATTGATATTTTTCTGGTGATCGGTTTATACCAGCTGATTATATTAGAACAGAACAGAACACAACCTCGTTCCCAGGGTCTACTCCGCTTTCAAGATGGCGGCTGGGCGCGGAGAAGACCCTGGGCTACGCTGTGAAATACTCCACGAATCGTGGAGTATTTTGTCGTCTTCGCTACACTTGACCAGCGGTTCCAGGATTCAATATGGTCGTCTTCGCTACACTTGACCAGCGGTTTCGGGATTCAAAATGGCTACTGGAAGGAAGCTGGCGAGCTTCGTTTTAACACGTTTTACACCAAATTAAGCCACGGAATAACGTTTTTGTGGTCCGTTGAATTTTCGAATAGATTTCTGCTGTCTTTACGCATGATTGGTGAGCGGTCTATTTTATTTAAGGTGAGGTTTATTACACATTTTATGACTGTTATTTAGCACCAGTTTAGCTGTATAAACAACGCACGATCATATAAAGAAAGTCAAGTTAGGGAAGTTGTCGAAAGTTTAAAAGCGGATAGTTTTGGGGTGGATATATTATTTTTTGGTCGATTAATTTGGTTTATTTCGTGCTCGGATCGCGACCTTGTAATTTTTGTTTTTTATAGCACGAAAGTCATGCCCAATTTAATTAATAAAAAAATATTAATGCAGCATGATCATGGTCGAATCTTTGTGTGATTGTTTTTTATTTAGAGGTGATATTTTTAAGGTTCATGCTGAGTCAGTACTTTGTGTGTGTTATCTAAATAAAGATTGCTTCCTCCTCAACACTTCAGCATGGAAACTCACAAACATTTAAACAGATTCAAATTAATTTAGTAAAAATATCAAAGTGTAATTTCAACTGTACAAAAAAGTGGGAGGCTTCCCTGCGTGGTTTCTGTGGATGACAATGTTTTATAGCCTTTTATATTTAGCTTTTATTTGGAAACCAATAATTACCGTTAAAGCCCGGGGCCGGGGGGCTTATTTAATTTCAGGCCTCAAGAATGGGGGGGGGGGGGGAGGGAGCTTATTAGAGAGGGGGGCTTAATAGAGAGGGGGGGCTTATTTCAAATCATAAATTTTCGAGAAAATTCACATTCATTTTTCAAACTTTACTACCTGGGGGGGGGGGGGGGGTGGGGGGTGGGGGGGCGTACTCCCTTATGTGGCCTATACGGGGACATGCCGTTGGACAGGGTATGGTTTTTGGCCTCTCTGCCCTGAACAGGGTATATAATTTCATGCACGTCTGTCCTAAACAGGGTATGGTTGCACGACTGTCGTAAAAATACGGTTTATACAGTATTTAGAGATCGGAGACGTTTCCCGCGTATCAGTCAAACAGGATTCGCTAAATAATTTGCAACCTAAACAGGGTCCTAAAATAGCGGATGTCCTACACAGGGTAGGTATTTTAGGGGTTTTTATTGTTTTTTTTTTTGTCCTAAACAGGGTCAGGTTTTCAAACCCTTAGCGGCACCCCTATACCCAAACATGGGTCAAGTACTTCCCCTCCCCCAGGCTTTACTATTACACCACAAACTAAACAGAACAAAGAAATGGGTTATATATCACCGTCTTACAAATGCAGTGTCATTTATATCCTAACTCAATGATAGTTCTGGAATTAAGACCATGTTTCCATACAAAGTGACTGAAACAACAGAAAATATTTCTTTAAATACATTATTACATCAGTCTGATGAAAAGGGGGGGGGGGGGGGGCGCTTAATAGAGAGGTGGGGGCTAAATAGAGCTTTTACGGTATTTATTATATTTTATGCCCTTGGGTGTACTTTGAATTTTTGGAGGGATTGTGCCGTCCAGTACTGAAACCAAAATGTATAACTTTCTGTACACTATTACAGACCTGGGCCAGGTTTTTCAAAAGGTGGATAATGCTATCCACCAGATAAATCACTATCCAGTGGATAAGTATTAACAAAACAAACTACACTATCTGTTGGATAGCGATTTATCCGGTGGATAGTGTTATCCATCTTTTGACCAACCGGGCCCTGGTCTTTAAAATCCATACCCTATTTTCTGACTACTTGTTTCTGTTCTAGTTGTACACTGGAGAACAATAACTCTATTGAGGGCGGGTACTTATTTATTGTCTATCTGCAGGGGTGGATCTAGAATTTTTGAAAAGGGGGGGGGGGGGGGGGGGTGGTGTTTGTTAGCCAATATTTTGTCATTTTATTTTAGCCAAAAACAGTAACAATTTTTACACCTGCCCAAAGTGCTTGATTTTTTGGCGGATTTTGGGGACCACCCAATCAAAGTGTTCACACTTTTCTGACTCACACAAGTAAGGTAGAGTAGCACCCAAAATATATGAAGAGGGCCCTGGCCCACGGTCAGCCCATATTTTGCCCAAATCCTAGTCTCCCTCCCAGCCTAATGCTTGCTCAAATTACCCCATTCCCAACAGCAAAATTGGTGCCCCAAATCCCATTTTTCCAGTGAAAAAAAGGCAAATCCCAGTTCCTATTTTACCTCTTCAGGACCCTATCCCCAGCACAAAAAAAATTACTACATCTAAAAAAATACTCCATAACAAGGATAATAAGATAAAGGTAAAGCAACTTTATTTATACATGTCAATCTAAAAATGAAAAATACCTCCTAGAACAAAAAAAATAAATAAAATAACCCATATCACTCTGAATAAATTCATTCACACCTCCCCAACACAATATACATTTGAGGGGCATAAGGAACAATAAATGTCATACAAAAACATTGCAACACAGCAAAACAAAAAGGACAAAAACTGAAAGAAATGACCTACAAGAAAACAATACCCTGCAGTACACCAAAAGAAACTTAATCACACAAAACTTGCACCCAGTACAGTCTTTATTGACATACAGTGTACATACAACTGCCGAAATTCCTCAACCATGGAGGCCCACCTTCAGGGGCACCCAACGAACATTTTTTTGTAAAATGCCATTATTTTACCCAGATAAATGAAAATAAATGATATAAAAGCATTTCCAGGTGTTCTTCTGCGTTTCTGGGGAAAATATATCTGTTCCTCTTTGCCAGCATGACATACGGGGAAATTCCCAGCCAGCTGGATAAAAATTGTCTGTTTCCCAGCCAACAATAATAATAATATTAAAATAATAATAAGTAACCAAAAGGGGCATGGGAACTAATTAAACATCGATGGAAAACCTTTCGAATATTGTTTTGTATAATGTACTGCCGTCTCAAACAGTTTGAATATTCGGGAAATTTTATATTCCCTTTTCTCAGGAAATAATGACCGTGTAATCATTACTATTTCCCAGCCTAAAAAAATAGACCGAAATATTTTGCCAGCCAGCAAGAATTCGGCTGGGGAACAGATAAAGTGAGGAACAGATTCGTTGGGTGCCCCTGCACCTTAATGACCAAGAAACATAAACTGTTGATCGATACCGCAGCAGACCACTGAGGGAACAACATCTAGTTGGAATAATCATGAGGATTGCCTGATGAAGACTAGCAGTATACACAAAGCAGTCTAAACGTTGTGATCATTGACAACACCTCAAAGTGACTCTATCATGAGACAAATGATTAAATATTCATCTATCTACCTAGCCTCCTACGCAGACGCTCTTTGGGGATCGTCACACAATCTTTCCTCGCCCACGAACGTTCGTGGGGGAGGAAAGATTGCGTGACGATCCCAAAGAGCGTCTGCGTAGGAGGCTACTATCTACCACGATGAACAATAATTTCCCAACATCAGACAAAAATATAAACTAATAGGTGTCCCTTTCATAGCAGTATCTGGATTACAAACATTATATATATGAGTGTGGTAAAGGAGGTGTTCCCTTAATAGAGGTGGCCCGAAGTAGAGGTTCCACTGTATGTTGTAAACTTGTATAGGTGATTTAATACCTATACCAGCTTAGAAAATTGAGAAAAACAGCTTATATAACCTATAATCTTCATTTTAAGTATAATCAAGTTTACAAAATATTTCAAGGAAGGGCTTTCCTTACTTTAAGTGCAGTGCATCAAAATGGTCATAATATTGTATCTTGTCTGTTCAAATCATTTGATTGTAAGCTTAATCATTCTCTGAAAAGTACAGATCACGTAGTTTACGAGTGAAAAATTCGATTCGTCATTTGTGCGAGCAATACATCAATTCAGGATTCCGTCACATTTTCAATTCGCCGTTAAAAGCACTTTGAAGAAATTCCAGGCTTCGAATAATAACACATAAGCTTACATTCATAAACGTGTAATCATATCATCGATCTGATTTTCACCTTGCTTGATATTCCAAGCTCTTGATCTGTGCGCCTTGAGGCATTTCAAATTAATTTACGGTCCAACGTCAACTCCACCTCTTCCTTAAATTGCCGTGCATAATTTAAACAAGACGGGAAAATATTTAACAGGCAATAATTTACGTTTCAATTCGAGAAGAAATAACAAAATAAAACTCCGCAAGTCGGCCATTTTGCAAGGAAGACTATTTCCGCCAATCACGACTAAGTAAGAATCATAAAATCTAAAGACCAATCAGCGTGGGCGTTATATCAGCGTAGCCCAGGGTCTTCTCCGCGCCCAGCCGCCATCTTGAAAGCGGGAGTAGACCCTGGGAACGAGGTTGAAACAGAACAGAACAGAACAGAACAGAACAGAACAAACAGAACAGAACAGAACAGAACAGAACAGAACAGAACAGAACAGAACAGAACAGAACAGAACAGAACAGAACAGAACAGAACAGAACAGAACAGAACAGAACAGAACAGAACAGAACAGAACAGAACAGACAGGACAGGACAGGAACAAAACAGAAACAGAAACAGAACAGAACAGAACAGAACAGAACAGAACAGAACAGAACAGAACAGAACAGAACAGAACAGACACAGAACAGAACAGAACAGGACAGGAACAAAAACAGAACAGAAACAGAACAGGAACAAAAATGCATATGTTTGGTTCAAAGCTCCACATCAGCCTAGGGCTGCCATTTTAAAATATACCTTTTTTCAAGCTAGTACGTATGGATATGTTTGGACTTTCCCCATTGCATCTCGTTTGTGATTGTTTTTTGGGAATTATCAATATCATCCCAGTTGATGTATGTAGCAAAAAACGCGAATAAATTACATTAAATTAAAACAAATAACAAATATGTTTCATGATGTTTACACTTTCGCTGAATAGACATCTGCCAGGATGACTGGAACCTATTTCAGAGGGTATTGCTACAGCAAAGAATCTTCATGTGATTCGTGGAGCAGCAGTCAGGGAACATGCGCTACGCTTGGAGCTAATCTTCCCAGTATCCACAGCCAGGAAGAAAATGTGTATGTCCAAAATCTACACGGTGGGGCACACTCTTGGTTGGGCCTCTCTGATATTAATACAGAAGGAACATTCGTGTGGAGCGATGGAAACACCGCTTGACTTCCATTACTGGGCAAAACACCAACCCAAACAACTTTCAAAATGAAGATTGTGTTCATACTCTCGGTTTCCAACAAGATCATAAGTACGAATGGAACGATGTAAATTGCACCAACTGCTACAGGTTCTCTTGTAAGAAAGGTACGTGTTCCATATTTGATGGATTGGAATGCTTTTATGTTCAGCGGGAGTTTAGGAAGGTCAACTTACATCTTAATTTTATGTTCTGAAATGTTAAGTAATGAATTTTGCATGAACAAAAAATGTATAAGTAGCTATAGTCAATAGTCATCGATACTGATGTTGGGAGATAAATAGATCAGACAGACAATTTATTTACTTACACGGAATATCTTCAATTACAATGAATTTGTTTCTAAGAAATCCGTGTATTAAAAATATTACAAACTTCTGCTGTCGACCAGAAATGGCTGGTTTGCATCCCGAGAGCTTCATATGAAGAAGACGTGGCGGCCATGTTGATGGAACAAACAATAGAAGTCCAAGCTTATTGGAAATATTTTGTTAATGACCACCAACATGGCGGCGATTGACGTCACTTGCAAGATTAAATCAGGGAATATGATTATTTCCAAAGCCGATGAGTCGCAATTTTTCCAATAAGATATAAGCTAAAGGTATAAACAGAGTAAGTAAAAAAACAACAACAAGCCTTTCCATAACTTAAGACTAAAATAGTAGACAATATAGAAAAAGAGAGAGAGAGATTTAAAAGAGGTCTGTAATACATAAAGCGGTACATATATGCATAACATAAAGATCATGTCATCAAAGTGTCAAATGTAGTATATATACAGTAATCATAGCAGAGAAGGGAGTCAATTAATATTGTTTATATATTTTCTTATAAGATTACAACGAATGCAACGACTTCTCCTACGATTGTCCAGTGAACTCCACTTGTGTGAACAGTGATGGTTCTTACTCGTGTCGATGTCCTGTTGGATATCGCGCGTCTGAATGGAAAAAAACTGCACAGGTTTGTAAGCACTTTTCGTAGCATTTGTTGGAGTGAACGATTTTCGGAAACTTGCGAACGTGGAAATACAACTTTACCGACTACAATAATTAATTCAAATTAAAACGCTACTATTTGTTTGGTTATGTAGAAACATTTTCCCTCATGTATGGGGGACATTTCTGCTTCAACGTGTACGAAAGTGACCTGAACAATGCTTGTATATGTCATACGCGTTAGCCGAGAATGGATTCATTAAATTATCAGTATAGTTTTAAAAGAGCCATTATAAACGTTTGCTTGCTTGTTCGTTTCATATTGGAGATAGAGCGGGCAAGATTTCCAATCTTGCCCACGGTCAAAATATCAAATGACTTTGCCGCCAGGCCTGCGCTGCCCAAGCGAAGAAGTTTTAATTTCAGCAACGTGCGAAGGTCGATGCGAAGAAGCTTTTACTGAATTGTTCACATTATATTGCTCTCTTATCGTTGTCAAGTGAATGAAGAACTACGCAGTGGAATTAAAGGGACACTGTCCTGATTTTAGCATGATTTTGGGAAGCTCAGAAACATATCTAGATCATAGGAAGTTGAACAATAATGGTTTGATTCTGTAGAATAGCACTCGACAAATGACAGGAACCCATTAGGAAGTGAGGATGACAAACGACAGCGAGGATGGAAATGGATTGCAATATGGATTTTTGAAAAAAAACGTCAGGATGTCAGTTTTTCAAAGTTTCAAATTTGGCTCGGAAATCTTTGAAATTTTGAAAATGTTTTGTTGCAGTATGGAATTTCTTGAAGAAATTGCTTTTTATCATTTAGTTAGAGTTTATTAAGTTCTTATTTCATAGATTTAGGGACCATTTGATGCATTTATAACAGTTTTGAGCAAATATGCCGGGACAGTGTCCCTTTTAAAGGGCTTGCATTTCTTCAAAAAGGCGAGTGTTCATTTGATTTTAACCAACATAATTTGAGTTTGTTGTTGTTTTGGAAATTACTTTCACGCTCTCTAGACTTGCGATTTTAAATTACAAATGTCCGTGTTTAGACTCAGTTCCTTAAAATTTAGTAATTTGCTTTTCGTTTCTTTTTTTTACCGAAGCAGCCCTTCATTAACTTTCATTCAAGAAAGAACTTAGTGATTATCGGTAGCCCAGAAAATAATTATCGGCTCGTATAAATCAGTTGCATGTGTCGGTACGTTGAAACTGAATGCATGAAGTTTGTCAAGGTTTCGCATAAAATGAAAATTGTAAATGGCCATCGAATGGCAAGAATTAGATTAACATGGAAAATATATTGTAGAAAACTGAGGAAACAGTTTTGCTCGGAAAATGCTTTCATGATACTACGCAAGAGTATGGAAGATTTTTCTAAAATGTTGCCGGTTACGCCGGACTTTGAATGGGTTTAGCTTCTCATTTCAGCTGCTTTTAGCGGTGAAAATTCCGTTTGAGTCTCCATCGTCTGTTCTTCGCATCTACCTTTCTGTAATTCTGGTGTAAAAATTAATCGTCTGAGTTTCTTTTTATTTGGATTAAGTTTTATTTCTTCGGTAGGTTTATTGCGACCTTGCGATCAACTAAAGGAATACGCGCGCGCGTGAAAAAAAAGATTTTGCAAACAAGATTTCAAGATTTCTAGCAAACCAAGTAGGAAAAAAATAAATACGTTATTTGCCGGCCGTGGTCGGTCCGTATTGAGAGAAACTGTGCCCTCGGTCTTGAGTACGGCCCTCGGCCTACGACCTCGGGCCGTACTCAAGACCGCTGGCACAGTTTCTCTCAATACGGACTTCCGGCCGGAAAATAACATATATGTATTTTTTTCGTTATTTTTTGCAAAATTCTAGTTCAATAACTACTTTAATTTTTCTTTTCTAATCTTAGTTACTGAAAAAACACTTTGAAATTGTATTTTTTATTTGGTGGCTGGTGTATTATCTCGAGTAATATTATTTATATTGTTCAAACAGATATAGACGAGTGTCATCTGGTTCATTCTCCTGTCATGCCCAAGCTCAGTGTGTGAATGTTCCTGGTTTCCTACACCTGTAGATGTCAGCCAGGCTATGCAGGGGACGGCAAGAATAAATGTGACGGTAAATTATCACTAAAAACTGTCATTATTCGTTTCATTTTGTAGGTTTTTGGGCTCCCATTGAACTTTTTATAACATCAAGCGTTTAATTGGGCCGTTAGAACCTGGAACACAAGAACAAGAACCGACGTACTGTATCATGATTACAATGTTGTTCGGCCTCTTTATTTCCAATAGTATGTACTTCGAAATTTTTGTTTGGGGAAAGCTGTCAAAAACTCATGCATACCGTGCCTTGTTTTAAAATACCAAAATATTAGATTTTCCATACATCCTATTACGTACCACACGCAAATTATTAACCCTATTCAGTTGTTTTGGTCTTTTCAACCACAGGGCGCCCAGGCTCACAATATGACAATCAGTGACAAATTATAAGGATTTGATGGAACTTTATCAGCGAACCAAAAGTAGCTTAAGGTGGCTCCATAGGGTTTTCATATCTGGTGAGGCGCGCGCGTGAGTTATATTTTGAAAGCTGGTTTTCACGTTCTTTTTTACTACCAGTTCACCCAAACCTTCCAGAATGTAATAAGTAATGATGAAATAATGTTCGACAACCATCCCTGATAACATATTGACTTTAGGTCTTAAATTAAAACTGTCCAAACAAAGGAGTTTGTCAATGCTTACGAAACTTTAATTGTAAATTTCTTCAATTTCCTTCGGTGAAAGTTTCTACAATTTTCACAATATATAAAGTCTGCCCAGATAAGAATTTTAATGAGGAAAAAAAATTGGGGTTGTCAAGGCAGCTCCTTCGCTTTTTACAAAATTGTGTTTTTTGCCTTTACGTAAAAACGGGTCTTATAAATTTTCCTCAAAAAACGGGCACCAAGTAAAGCAAACTAAGCATAACCTTTCCGCTAAGTTTTACGAACTTTCACCGAAGGAAACTCGAGAAAACAAAGACGAAAGTTTCTCATTTTTCCCTACAAATACGTCATAAAATAGGAACTCGTCAAGATCGCAATTTGAGCATGCGTGAACTTTCGATCGATGAGGTTTGTTTACCGGGCGTTTTATGCAATTCCTTGGACGAAATTTACAAATTCGTCATCTTTGGGACGTTCAAACAGCAATATCTCGGCTTAAACATAACTTATAAATGAATGTTTACTTTGAAATGCTTGACATAGCTGCAAAAACTCGAACCATGCAGTTCACTTGTTCACATTTTTTGCGTAAGCTCGCGTCAGCTCGCGCGCGCTTATTGGCAAAAGCTTGCGTAGCCAGCGCGCGCGCGCTCATACTCTATGCAGCCACCTTAAAATGATACCACATCAAATGTTGTCCATGTGTTGTTTATTGACTGTCCTAGAGCCTTTAAGCCACATCAGTCAGCCGGTTTTATAATTTTAGTTCACCATTACCTAAAAATGTAAAGGGAGAACTGAAATTCACTGGCTTTACTCGACTGCCCGACGAAAATACGCCAACAACCTACCTTAATCGATCCCAATCATTCCAAAAACTTCGTTCGAGTGTAGAACGAATATATGTTGAAGTTTCCAAACAGCGGGATTTCTATAAACTAAATTCGATTTTGAGACGACATTACGGCTTTATAATGACGGCTAGTTGGGAGAAAATATATTCCGTATTGGGCGAAGTCGCGAAAGCGACGGAGCCCAATACGGAATATATTTTCTCCCAACGCCGTCATTATAAAGCCGTAATGTCGTCTCAAAATCGAATTTAGTTTTGTATCGCGATTCAAACATTTTTGGACAAATTAAAAGGAAAATTAAGATCAGTTGTTGTTGATTGAAATATAAATTCCCACCAGAGGTCTATAAACTAGAGGTTTCCATCTCTGGTATTGGGCCTTGGCCCATCAGATTAGGAGTTAGGCTATTTTTAGACATTTTTCGCGCGAAACAAGCAGCCAATCATGTTGAACCATTTTTAATATGCGAGCGCTACGCAAAGACAGAAACTTTGACCAAGGAAAAGCGAAAAGCGCCACAGCAGAATGTAATAATTGTTTAAATACTTCACTAAATTTCGGTCAAACTTCGGTACACTTTTGTAAAACTATAAATCGGCTGAGTGATTTTTCAGTTCAATCTAAATGGAGCATGATTTGTATGAATTCTGGCGGACTGGCGCGCTGTCCAGTTGGCAAGTTGAAAGAAAGTTTTCTCCGCGGATTCATCTTCGCTCAATCTCTCCAAAGTTTCGTATATTCTGGAAAAATTGTGCAGATGGTTTAGCTTGACATGGGAATATTCGAAATAATTGTGCAGCTGAACATTATATTCATTTTACAAGTTGAAACGGACAGCCGATACGCAGCCGAAGGTTTCACTTGTTTACATTATACGGCGGGCAAAACTTGCGCGACTACAGAATTTAATAAGCTTAAACTAAATTATGTGGAAACGAACTGAGCTTAAAATCAAGTTCATTGAAGTAAAAGAACAAAGGAAACCCTCAATATCTACATGGATGGAAAGAAAGAGAGTGGTCTTCGAAGAGAATTTCACTGTGAAGTGATCTGACCGTCACGAACGCTTGACGAACTGCCGTGGATATTTATTGTGCTGATTGTAAAAACTTTTAGAATTGACAAGCCTCTTCGAAATACAAGGTAACAATACTGAATAGACTAAGCTTAAACTGTGTGTTGTAAACAGGCTTTCATTCTTTGGACGAATTAATTAAGCTTAAGCTTATACTTATGTCCGCGGTTTTCGGATCTGATCTTTCCCGTAAATTAATTTCAGGCTGCCTTTAGTGCTCTTTCAGTCTCATTAGTTGTACATTTACAGGAATTTCCCATTAAATATTCCGTTCCAAACTTCGTGCATTATTTAGTAGAATTAACTTTGTTTGATTTAAGAAGGGCCAAGGTTTTTTACTTAATTTTAGCCATCTTTTCAAATTTCACTGTCAACCGTCTTGAACAAAAATTGTCGAGCTAGCGCGTTCATCGCGCGTTCAGTGACCATATTTGTCAGGCATGGTGCGTGATTGGCTGCTGGTTTCGCGCGAAAAATGTCTAAAAATAGCCTAACTGCGAATCTGATGGGGCCGCGCGCAATGCTAGATGGAAACCTCTAGTTATAGACCTCTGTTCCCACTATATGCGACGTAATGTACACGAATACTTGAACGCGAAAGCATTTTATCGTCTCGAAGAAAGTCGGTCTTTTTTCGCCGGTAAATTGCTTATGGAAACAAAATATATTCAGAATTATGTCCGACAAAGTTTTCTAAGTACCAAACAGCAATGAAATGGGAAAATAATCCAATTTTGCACCGAAAAAGTTGATTTTACCAATTTAGCGCGTGCACATCGCGAAAGCAAGTGAAAACGGTAAACAAACTCTTTACAAGAAACAAATGACTTTTAATACTCATACTTTTAGATTGCCAAGTTGCCAAGGAGCAAGTTGTACCGGCGAATAAAGTACTCCATAAATGAGCAAATGACAAGATATAAACGATTGCCGACGAGTTCATCGAAGAAAACTTTTGAATTTCGATGCGTACGTGAGGAACCCAATTCAGTACCCGGTGCCAATCTGTATCTTCAGAACCAATCAACGGCACGCATTTGAGACGACATTACCGCAAAATAATGTCGTCTCACTCGTAAGAAAAACTATAGCTGGATCGCGATACTAATTAAAAAGCATGTTATTTTATTGTTGTATGAAACAATTTCAAATATACCGGTAAACGTTTTATAGAAATAAATCCGTTAGATTTGAATTATAGTCGTTTTCCTTTCATAATCATCGCATCCTTCTCCCCGTGCGGGGAATAGGGCGGCACAAGTTTTCCTTTATCTACCCTTAATTTCCTATTGTGGTTTGAGTTGTTCATTTCCTCTCCCAGATATGTAATTAAGTAGTTAGTCCAGTCCCCCAACAGCTCTTTTCCTTACTTGTTTTACTTTCAGTTGTGTCGAGGGAATTGTTCATGCGCATGCTCCATGTAGACATCATAAGCGACCGATTGGGGGAGGAGGGAGCATGCGCATGGATGTATGAATATATCGTTCTCTACAAAACAATGCGGGACAAAGCTTTTATCTTCTACCAGGAGTAATTTTTGATAAGGAACTATTGTCCACTACAAAATAATCCAAATAGTGTAACTATTAACAACTTGGATGATTATTTCGTTGTTGTTGTTTTGTTGTTGTTTGTTTGTTTGTTTGTTTGTTTGTTGTTGTTGTTTTTTTATTGGGGGGGGGGGGGGGGGGAGGGGATTTCACTGCACTGCGAGGTCGCAACCGATGTTTTGAGCTGCCGGCCTCAAAAAATTCAAGTACTCTATATTTTCGAAGTATCGGGCGTGCGGCACAGATATTCTGGCATGCACATAAACAACGGTACTTGCCGTCTTTGAAACGGGGAAGAGATGACGCAGAAGCTAATTGTTTCTGATTGGTCTTAAACGTGAGTATCGGAATGCAAGTTTCCCTTGACCCCCCTTTTCAGCGCTACCGAGAGTAGAAAAGCGTGAAGATCAGTCGATGGACTGGACAACGAGTTGTGTATTACAAATTAGTTAAATGTATTTTGACCAAAGCCTGCTCGAGACGGTACTGGGTAGATATCGGCACCCTGTATTTTTTGGTACTATGGGTCGATATTCTCCCAGCATGCCTCTCGCGCATGGGTCACTGAACTAACTCCAAATTTCAGGTTATCCTGGAAAAATATCAAAGTGGTGTGTTACTTATTAGCCTAATCAAACGGGATTGTTTGTTCCATATCAGTTTCAGAATGTAAACGAGCTACAACACATTGGCCGAAGCTGACAGAAAAGTTACCTAGCGGTCTAGGAAATAAATTATGTGACAATGTTGTTGAGTGGCTGGTACCGTTTTGAAGGAGCTGCAGGTACACAAATGCCTACGTCAGCTCCAGGTGAGAACCATTGTGGCACTCACGCAGCCGGCTGGCTGAATGGCGCGCATCCTACGGTGGCTGAAGGACAAGTCATGAGACAGGTCTGCTTTGACTATAGTAGCAGCAACTGCTATTGGTCCACCAACATTTACGTGAGAAACTGGCGGCTCTTTCTTTGTCTACAACCTGAAGAGCCCACCGCAATGTCATCTCCGATACTGTGGCAGCGACTAAAATACCCAGCAACAGCCGCAGGAGTGATTTCAGTTCAAAACATGATGAATTAACTAGCATTAAGCTTAGCTTTCATCAGTCTTAAATCAATTTAGCATGTCATTCAAGTTCCCTTATATAATCAGGGTTTACTGTAATGTTTTTATATGGTGTGGAACTTCAATGTAAACGAAGTGCCAAGGGACTAGGAAAATGTGTTCGTTATAACGTTTTTATTTTATTTTCTGTCAGCAGCTCTTGTTCTAAAATTTGCAGTATTTTACAACGGAATGGAGTATTAAGTTATGATTTTCATCTCTGTTGATCTGCACTGTTTCGCCGGCATTGAACTTCAGCCGCGTGATGAAATGTATTCGTTATATGTTAAGTTTGGGCTTCTGTATTGTGTTCGTTATAACGGGGATTTCGTTATACCGAATTTCGTTAAAACGAGGTTCTGTTTCCATACATTTTACTGTAACTTTGGCCGGGCTGAATAATATCATTCGTTATAGAACCCACATCACTGTTCGAAAAGAATAGGGGACGTAGTCCCCGGTGTTGTTGTATGGCCTGCCTGTTCACATGGGCTGGGGGCCGGTTTACGGGTATGGAGCACGCTGTCGTGGTTACCCTACCTAGTTTGGCGAAGCAAATACATTATATTAAATTAAATTAAACCGGGGATTTCGTTATAAAGGACCAATTCGTTATATCAGATTCCGCTGTGTGTTGTTATGTAAGAACGTTTCATTTTTTTGAGCTGAGGTTGAACCAGGACTAAACGTTATTATTTTTTGAGCGATTTGAGCCTGAAAATGTTCTTGAAATGTTCCTAAGTTACATGTTAATTCTAGAAATGTTTGTAATTGCTATGCATGCACTGATTATTTGCTATTTTGAATGGAAAAGAAGTGCACATTTCGATACGACAAAAAAAAATGGTGTAGTTAAAAAAAACAGCAGCAGTGTTTTATCAGGTAATAAAGCAGACGAGGCGAAGGAGAGTGTTTTTATACCTGCCTGCGAGTTTTTTAAACGCCTTCAAAAACGTCCCTCTAAATCTATTCAATCTGATACTAATCTTGACATTTTAGTTTGCGTTAGACGAGAAGATTGAGCTAAAAAGTTCAGCCGTATCTTTATCAAATATTTTCGCTTATGAATTGTTGATTAGTTTTTGTTTTCCATTACACTCGAGAGTGTGTTTCGACCGATTTCCAAACACCACGAAATTTTGTCAAAAATACTCCGCTGCGCGTCGTATTTTCAACTCTTTTCTCGGTGTTTGGAAATTGGATGAAAACACTGTCACTTGTGCTTGGATATATTTGGATCACAAACAGGCAGATTACAGGTTAAAAGAAAGATATGACCATCACTAAGAATGGTTGATAATTGCTGAGCTTCGAGCTGAAACGGTTATTAAATAAATCATAATCCGCATCACATGATTGGGTTTCTCCCCCCCCCCCCCCCCCCCCCCCCCCCCTCGCTCCTTTCAATGTTATAATCAAAGGCCTGGCACATTGGTTATCTTCGTGTATCAGAGTTCTTCATCTTGTATTTTACTTTTTCCAGGTTCTAGAATTTATCAGCCGCTTTGTTAACTAGAATAAGTTGTAATAGAAAAAGAAGAATTTAAAATAATTAAAATAATACAAGCGCATTTGTTATATCTTGCAATTGCATGTGGTAGTTACCGTAGAATACCGAATTAGTATCGAGGGGTCCGTTAGCAGCTTCTCAGATCGCAACTCGCTACTAACGGGGGGTTGCTACTTTCGAACAGTGGTCACTATCGAATTTGTAAGGGGTTTTGGATGGGCTTATAAACGGGAGGAGGGGAGCTTATATACGGGAGGGGGGGGGGGGGTATAAGCGGAATCATAGATGTTTCAGAATGAGCTGATAAGAAACAAGTTGATGCAGCAATGCGAAGATACGTTTTCCATTGACTGGTCTCTAAGTCCAAGTCAGTCAATATAGTGGGAACAAATACAAATTTCGAATGCTGAGAACATTTTATGCAACGCATAATGAAACGGAACAAATAAAATCGATATGATTTTGGCCACCACCAATGACAAGCAATGTTCGTAATAAACTTGGATTCTGAAAATTACGAATTGTAAACTTAAAGAAACTTAATGGAAAAATATGTTACTCATAAAATATAAGGAATGTAGCTTGGCTGGCTATAAAGCGTTCATTTTCGTTTATAATTATCCATACATTTGTCTGGACATTTTTCCACGCGGACGTACTTGGAAAGGTGACTGCAGTCCACGCGCAAATTTAAATTACAGACAAACGCGACTAGCACTGTTGCTTTTCGATTACAGCTTTATCTCTCAGATTTAATAAGTAAGTTCAGTTAAGTTTGCAATTCATTACTTTTTCAGAATTATTAGTTTTACTGAAATTATATGAGATCGGATTCTAATACAAACACTGTAATTTCCGACGTACCTCACTGTGTGAATCAGAAAGTTAAAGCGTGAATACTTTGATTTAGATTTTTCTTCGCCAAAAAACGGTCTATCTAGCTGTTTCCTGTATTCATTTTATTGATATTTTTGCAAAAGCTATTTTGCAAATTTGAGTTTTCTTGACCGTATTCTTCTTGCGGTTTGATCATGTCAAAGTTAAATCAAAATTTATTCGCACAGTAAAACAGACAAAATGGCCACCAAACCGCGACATATAAAGAGAAACACCGATACTGGGTACTGGGTATTTTGAAAAAAAATATATATTTTTAGATTATTGGACTGTGAGAGTTACATGTCGCTAAAGGTTGTTTCTCTTATATCATTATCTTTGTAGGTATTTTACCAGTCAAGCTGTCCTTTTTTATAACTGATTTATTTATGACATGAGCGATTGAATTTGCTCCATATCACCCAGCGTGTTAAAAATCGCCGAAGAAGGCAATAGTCCTCACCTACTCAAGAAACAAATGAGACCTCTGAAGGAAGTATTTTAGTTTTAAAGTGAACCTTTCGTTGAAATACTTGGTAACAGTAAGATACCAAGCTCCATTTCAGACTGACCATTTCTTTGATTATTGCTTGAATTTTTGGGTAAGATTTAATAATAAGTTTAATAAATTGAACCTGTAGCACCCGGTGGGATGCAACAACCAGGGGTCGAATATTCTTCAATTTTCTTCACCCACACACCTACCTGGCTCCCCCAACCTTTCCCATTATTGGACATTGTTTGATTTTTGATCACATTCGGTTTAAAGGAGAAGGTCACTCTAGAAAGCGAATTTTTTTTTTCTCACTACCATTAAAAAGTATATATGAAGATGAATTACTGACCGTAGTTTGAAGTTCCAAAGACCCTCATAACCTCGCGAAATTTGCCTTCAAAGCGGTCGAAAAATTTGACTTGAACGCCGCCATTTTGAAGACTACTCAGCAACCTGGCCGCATAATCGTGACGTCAAATAGTTCAATCTAAATTAGCCTGTTCCAGGCTCTCGGATAGTGGGGACGAAGCGAAAAGGCGAACGGCCGCGCGAAGGTAGTCTGGGATAGAGTTTAGGCAGCGGCGGGAGAGCCTGTAAGCATTTCTTTAACGACCTACTTTCGGTATAGCAGGAGCTGCTATACCCTCTGATTGGTTGATTTTGACAGGTTTGTCAACAAGTCCGCAGCGAGCGTCATTCATGTCAATCAGCAAGATGGCGAGCGCGGTTCAGTTGAAAAGTAAAACAGCTTTGGATTCTCGGTCGGTCGTCACGTCGTGTTTTATAAAAACAATAATAGAGCGGACAAAAAAATTTCACTCACAAAAAATTGACTCCAGAGTACTCGGCGCATCATTGTAATTTTTATCACGGACTTTGCTTTCCTCAACATATTACTTTACTCTTTGAAGTATCTTTTTAGGCCTCGTAGAACCGGAGATATCAGTTTTTTTACTTGCCGCCACGCGCGCTATCTAAACACTGAAACAGTCAAAACAATGAAACTGCACACACACCGGCTCGTGTTTATAAAACATTAGAGCGGCGGGCACCGGCAATCTGATCAACTAGATATTTTTCCCATGTCCCTGACCGAGTTTGGGTTTCATCCATCCAATTTCTACCGAGAAAAGTGATGCCGAAATAAAGCTTTCTCAACATGATCGGTGCCAGACTCGACGACCAAAGAATCGAAATGCGGATCGAGCTGTAAAGTATGCACATTTAGAAACAATTGTTTCTAACACGCTTGGCTTCTTTGCTTCCAACAGAAAAAAATCGCTAACAGTGAAAGCGAAAATACGATTCAGATAGACCAATGAAGTACTGCAGAATAAAATACATATTTCGCTTCGCTCCGACTGAAAAGATTTTCCTTAAAACGAACCGAAAATGCAGCTGAACTGACTTCCTTTTACAGGCGCGACAGTTCGACACAGTTTCAAAATCCTGTGCCGGCTAGCCTCCAACGCAGACTTTCTTTGGGCTCGGGGCAGGGTTGGTTCAACTGCCAACGGCCGCGATGCGCTAAATGGCTGATTTTGAACAACAATTGTTTCGATTTCGAAACCGTTTGATGGATATATCGATTTGCGCGAACTGCTCGCGCGAGAAATCCGAGAAACGATTCCAATTAATTGCCAGTTTGACATTTTGACACCTAAAATCTAATTACTCCAAAAGGGGGCGGAAGAAGGTCGTTAAAGAAATGCTTACAGGCTCTCCCGCTGCCTAAACTCTCTCCCAGAACTACCTTCGCGCGGCCGTTCGCCTTTTCGCTTCGTCCCCACTATCCGAGAGCCTGGAACAGGCTAAAACCTAAATTGGCGGGAAGCGCTGTGTGTTTTAAACACAGCTGCTGTTTTGGTGTGGCCTTCGTTCGATGTTTTGAGTCCACAATGCGGCCTCTTGTGTAGCTCCAAACTGTTGTGACAGGTCGCAAAGGGATAGAAGAGGACTTATATTTCATCGTTTGCGTTAATTGAAAAGATCTTGCCAAGAAATGGCGTGGCTAGTTAAACTCGGCTGCGATAATAGATTCTTGCCAAAAACCCGATAACATTTATGTTTCTTCCGAACACTTTACGGATGACTGCTTTGAGATTGATTTTAAGTCAGATCACTTCTTACTGGTTAAAACTATAAAAGAAAGCAGAAACCTGATGCTGTTCCGACAATTTTTTTAAACACGATAAGTCGGTTCGCTAGCGAAAGAAGCAAAGCCACGAAAGAACGACAAGAGGTTAGTTTTGTCAGTATTCTGTAATGATTCAATTTAATTAAGGCGCTGTGACACTAAAAATGATTCGTGCAACTTGTCTCGCAATTTTGATAAGCCGTCGCGAGACAAATTGAAAGAAGCATTGTTTAGTGTAACACCGAAATGCTGCGTTGCCGCGATCGCTTCGAAAGTAGAACTTGATTCTGCTTCGTCGAACGGGACTATTAATTTTAGGAGGTCGAGGGCGCAGGCGGGCGTTTACACGTTAACGGCAAACGATGAAATATAATTCCTCTTCTATCCTTTGCGACCTGTTACAACAGTTTGGAGCTACACAAGAGGCCGCATTGTGGACTCAAAACATCGACTGAGTCACACCAAAACAGCAACTGTGTTCATTTAAAACACACAGCGCTTCCCGCCAATTTAGGTTGGACTATTTGACGTCACGATTATGCGGCCAGGTTGCTGAGTAGTCTTCAAAATGGCGGCGTTCAAGTCAAATTTTTTCGACCGCTTTGAAGGCAAATTTCGCCGAGGTTATGAGGGTCCTTTGGAACTTCAAACTACGCGTCAGTAATTCATCTTCATATATACTTTTTAATGGTAGTGAGACAAAAATTCGCTTTCTAGAGTGACCTTCTCCTTTAAATAAATGACACGACATATTGCGTATGTAACATCTTGGGCAACCTCGTTCCCAGTGTCCCTCTTCCTCCCGCCGAAAGCAACGGAAAGAGACCCTGGCTGAGGCTGGTCACGTGTCTCCAAGAATCATGGAGATTACAAATAACGATTCGATGGAGGGGCAGCTAAGTGTGAAATTTGTCTCTACTGAGTGTTATAAAAATACCGTTGTTACACTATGGTGGTTCCAATATGCCATATTTATCGTCTGCAAGTACTGTATGTTAAAATTAGAGTTGTTGAAGGCTGTGCAAATCGGTGTGGCGATGTATCCTGCTCAAAGAAGGCCAGAGTTCTCAGTTGTTTTATCGAAATATCGCCATAAGTACAACGAACATTTATCAAGAGTACGAAGGCCGGCGAAGGTTCGAAAGGCAGCCGTCGCGTTTCGAATTCAGGACATGAAAGGGGTAAATAAAATATTTATATATTTTATTTATTCGGTTACGATGTTTTGCTCGATTCTTTTTTTCTGTTCGCTTGACGGACTCGTGTATTTTGTCGCTAGCGGCGGCGTTGATAATATTTTTTTAAAAATTGACAAAATGAGCCGATCATAACATTGCGATCGCAATGAATCTTCAAGAAAATTCAATCCAACTCCAGGTAAATTACGTACTATTTTTTGTTTATGTTTGTTTTTATTGCACCCGCCTTATTTTTAAATTGTTCAGAAATGTCAGAAAATCACCAAATTTGATTTGAAAACATCGAAAAGATTTTGAATGAAACTATTCGTAGAAATCGAAAATCTCAGGAAAACTGAGGATTAAGTTGAAAATACCAAATTTGGCTAAAAACGACCTGTCCAAAACTTGGTTGCCGTGGAAACATCATGTCGCGTGATCAAAAAATTGACACACCAAAATGAATCCAGAGTATTTTTAGGAAAAGTCATAAAGTTTGGTTATTATTGCTTTAAACGCTCTTTAACGAGGAGTCTCGACGACTCTCAAGAACAATTTGAGCAGGTTTCAAATTCGATGAGTGTGCAGAGTCATTTAGAGTGCATGAGAGTTTCTGATCAGGCCGAGGGCGAAGAGAGCGAGAGTTTGAACTCTAAAGCAACTGTCATTCCTGATTGTCTCGTTTCGTTGGGGCTTTAGAAACTCACTAATAGGAATGTTATCCTTTCTAGTTAATTTACCCTACGCATAATTACAATGGTACAAGGGACGTCGTTTAAACATTTAGAGACCGGTCATTATTTATCGTCTTTATAATATCTGGTCCCCCATCAAGCAACTGCATGCTATATAACCATACACCAGTGGATGCCACGAAGCCAAGTCAGTTTACAACTGCGACAGAAAATCGAACTCTACAAGATCTTTAATTTGGCTTCTGAGAGCAGGGGACTCTATATATAAGCCTGCTCGCAGGGTACTTTGGTGTGGCATGTACATGGAATGCACCCGCTGGGTTTAAAACAAAACCTGCAGACTGACCAATAATTGTATTGCTAATTTTATAGTATACTCAACAAAATATGCAGCTTCTGATTGGTCAATGACGAGTGCATAAATAGGTTATAGAGTGCAATACGGAATTGTGATAAAACGGTACCCGGACAAGTAGAGACGTTTTTGCCGATTAATGAATTGAAATAAGCTTTCAAGTTAATGGTTAAATATTTTCTAAACTATAGTACTGTAATTCTTTCAAAAAGTTCACGCTTGGTTTGCCTGCGCGTTCAAATAAAAACATGTGAACACTCTGGAAACTAGTGAAGCGTTTCGTGTGCAGAGTAAGCGTGATGGCCGCAGCAAAATTTTGTTGAGAATATTATAAACAAAAAATCGTATGAACTGCTCGTGTAATTAGTGTTTTATGGTCACTCGTGATGTTTTGAAAGTTCTCAAATTGCACTCGCCTAAAGGCTCGTGCAATTTTGAGAACTTTCAAAACATCACTCGTGCCCATAAATCACGAATTGCACTCGCGTTCATACGATTTCCTATACATATTACTACTGCAAAATCCTATTCCAAGCAACTATCCAATTATTTCCCAAATTGGACAGTACATGTATAGTCTTGTTACATGTACAAACCTGTCTCTTGTCTAAATTATATGTGAGTAATGTTGACATACATGTACATGTATTTTCAATTTTGAACTTATCCAGTATTAGTGTCATGCAATCATTTTTCCGAGTTCATTGGTCTTTAAAAAAATGTCAACATTAAAATGCTAATAGTATTTTGTTCTGAATAAAAAGTAAAGGAGCAAAACTGTTCTGTTCTTAATAAAAATAACCAAGGTTATATAATATCATAAGCCTTCATACTTCTCGCAATAATAACTGGAGTTATATGATATAAAAATTATTAATGACCATTTTGTACCGAAGTGACCATTTTGTGGCCCTAAATGTGGAAATATGTTAATTGTTACCATTACAGGTATAGCCAGTGCAAGCTAAGCAGGCTCTCTTGTTTCATTAATTTTTTTGTAGGTCAATCCAACATATGTGCATGTAGAACTATGCTAAATACTGCTGTGGTAAAATACCAGAATGTCAATTTAAGGAGTACGAATGAGACCGGTGTGAAGTCAGCTCATTCTGATTTGGTTTGACTGCTTACACAGCTCTAACCTGAGTATAAAGCCTAATTCCTTAGAGTGCGGGATGGGGGTTCGGAGAGGAGGGAGATGGAGAGAAGATCACTGAGTTTTTTGAACTTCAGAATTTATGTTATTGAAAGGCACTTTGATCTTTGCAGTGTCATTTTTAAAGTTTGATCATTGAGTTATACATAAATATACATATAATACATAAATATAGTTAACTACTTGTTTATATATTTGTTGTCTGTATTGCAGACTGTTTTTAATAACATCAATATTTTACAGGCTTTTAAAAATTTAAATTGTGATTTAGCTAGTTCAATAATATTCTACTTTTGTCGAGTCA
>MU827925.1:0-26778 GCA_029204205.1 Desmophyllum pertusum
CCCTTTGGCCCCCCCCCCCCCCCCCCCCCCCCCCCCCCCCCCCCCCCCCCCCCCCCCCCCCCCCCCCCCCTACCCCCCCTTACCACCAACCTCGTAATGGATTAATGTACTGATTGATTACCCTGGTCCGCAGAGGTTTTACTTTCTTCTTTCTTTCTTCCCTGGAACTTGATCGAAGCGTATCAAAAGCGACGCCGGCCAGCAAGAGAAGAAAACCTCTGGTGCAGCACCCCGATGGGATACGATCTCATTTCCATGCTGACGCCAACTCGTCAAATTTTCAAAATAGTAATTAAAGAGCCGGTCCCAATGGCAATTAAGATATCCACCACGTGTTGATTCAGCAGTTGTTATTTGTTGTTTCAGTGGGGTAGACCAAGGTATATTGTCTTCACGCGAATATTTCTATCACTTGGTGTGGTGAAGACTGCGGTTAATTGTCAGTTTGGACCTTTTCCGCGGTTTGCGTCGAAGGTCATGTCAAGCGGCTGTCAAGACGATATATACTTTATTACGCGCGATCTGTACTCCGTATTTGATAATCTCCGAAGTTGACCCAAAAAACATTATAATATACAAAACAAAATCACAGCAACAGATGGATCGAACAACCGCGCCTTCACACAATTTGAGTAACGCTTTGAGGACAAAACACAACCTTACTCTATAAATCCCGGCTGTACAATTGGATCAGGACCAACGCACTGTAAAACTGACCAAGTCGCGACAATAAAAACAACAACTATTCCAAACAAGTTTATTTAATTTATGTTTTTTGCTGAAGGAACGAGTCTACACAAGCTGGGATCGGCGCCCCCGACAATATTCGGGACACTCCAAACTCATATTGCTTTTCGCAGACGTAATAGACGCGGCGCTACTAGCCAAAATATCTCTCGATAAAAGCGTGTATTGTGTACGTGATAGCTTACGGAGCGACGTTAATTGCATCACCGTTACAAGCTATCCTCTCCGGTAGTGAGTGTCAAATTTACCGTCACGCAGTGACCGCGACAAACATCCTCACCTTCCCTCGGTGGTTTCAAATCATGCCCAAAACCAATCACGAGATTGATTGCGTAGGCTCGTTTAAAATTATACTACCAATTCAGCAGCCGAGGGGTCAGACCCTTGACACACATAAATAGCTCCAAGGCATGGAAGTGAGATGCATTAGCACCCACTGCCGCCCAGCAGGTAGAGCGGTTTTTTCCTTCTCGTCGCATCCTGCGACTCGCTTCGCCGCCACTTCGCTGGCTATGTTTCGCCCGCTTCGCGCGGCCTCAAGATTAAAAGCAAAAGAAAAGAAAAAACCTCTGGCCCATGTGCACCGCTCTTCTTAGTGTTGCTAATAGGAGCAGCTCTCCTTCGTAGTAACTTTCCTTGTGATTACACGTCGCCACATATTAAATTATAACAAGGTTTGCTGGTTATAAAATGACTCTAATGATAATTATGCCACGCTTCGACATGTAAAATCGCTAAACATGGCATGGAGACTATCAGGATATAAATTGCTAATTTGCGAAACTTTTCTTTCGTGCCACCTGTCAAATTTATTTAATACCGCGAGTAGCACTGTGGCATACAATGAGGCCCCACGGAAGCCGGTTAACTGTCCGCACAATGCAGAGATATCGAACATGTGGCCTATCTACCCCTTCTCTTGTTACATATGCATTTTATTTTTTATTTTATATCTTGTTTTTTCAAATTGATCAGTTTCAGATCTCCAGTAATAGCTGGGGTCTGGGTTTCTACTTCCAACGCGTTCATTTTCTCTCACCGCACCCGCACAAAGAAAAGACTTCCACACACTTTTAAAAAGGCGCACGGTGGACACAGCCGTCATATGGCAATTTACAGGTAACTCATCTTATGGTTCTGACATTTGGTGGGGGAACTGACAAATCTACATCGCCAACAATGCGAACAGGTAACACTTATTCATACACAGACTTTGGCACCCCACGTAACTACTGCTTCCCAAGGGGAGTTACAAGACAAGAGAACAATCCTAGGCTGCGGACCTGCGTACTTCACACCTGATGAAGTGGAGGTATGTTTTATCTTGGCTAATTCACAAGATGTCGGCGATTAAAAAAACGATAAACCGTTCCATACATATTCAGTATTTAGTTGGTGAGCTCGGCCCTGTTGCTGTTGTAGTTTGTACCTAGACCGATTTCGGTCCAAAATATGGCCCCGCCGGCTGGTCGGTAATCGTTAACAAAAAAGTGTCCATTATAAGGCTAGTAGCCTCTGTTTCTAACGAAAAAGATACAGTCGTCTTTGTAAAAAAAATATATGCACTTTCTTTTTCGGGCTTGGTATTTTCAATATTTCGTTTTCAATTGTCTATAACTATACCAGATATATGTAGTGCCTTTGGACAAAAAAAATATATTTCTATTAGGAATAATCAAATATTCAAGGTCAACTTTATGAAAGTGACTAGTTTCATCAATCTACATATTTCGCCCTTCATATAGTTTTTTTTTGGTTAAGGTTGTTAAGGCTTTTCTTCACAAACGTCCCTTAGAACATTTAGAATATAAATTCAATATTATTAAAATATTTCCTGTGATGTCATAAGGAATTGAATAGAAACAGACAATTAACCCGTATGAAACAGAACCTATGTCTGAAAACAATTTTCACCCTTACCGAACACGACGACGTACAAACACGGAAGGGGATTTAATTGCGGCTTATTTGTCAGGAGAGGGGCGATGGTGGGGGGAGGGGGGGGGGGGGGGGGGGCGAGGGGCGGTTCGGAGGCCCTATGAGGGGGTGCGGAACCCCCCGAAGTAAAGGGTGCGGGAAGGTTCTACCGGGGATGTGCGGCGAAGCAAGAGTATGGGCGGGGAAGCAAGATTCCCAAGTGTGGCGCGTACCGGCGAGAAGTTACGAAAAAAATGTTCGCAGAAACACTTGCGACAATACTTCTTTCCGTTGTACGCGCACGACGTTGGACATTTACGGCACACATGTTTGTAACTTAGTCGGCGGGAATTAAGTACCAGTTGATGATAATATAAAATAATACCGCCTCCAAGACGGGATTAGAGCCCGCAGTGTTCGACCCCGAAGTTGCTAGAGCTCAACATTGACGCATGTGCTGGCGCGATTCGCTTTCAGACGATACTCTGGAGTCGCTCGCCGGCTAGTTTCTGATTGGATAAAAAGATTTCCGGGAAAACTCTTCGAGTGCTTCAACACGAAGAAGATTTGCCTAAAACCGGCAACTTGTTGTTACACCCACTGATTTATAAAGTTTACAAAACTTCCCGTTTGAATTGCGACTCCGTTTGGCCCACAGCTCCAGCCACGAATTGATCCCAGAAGTCAAGAAATCCAACGCCGCCATTCAATCAAAATTCTTTATTCATCTGTACGGGCGTCAATTCTTTAAAAAAATATCACTAATTTGTTATTATAAAAAACTAATTTCTGTTTTCTTATTTGGCTGCCTTGGACGTTTCTTCGTTAGTGACGATTACTTATCTTCTTTCATCTGTTTGAAGTCTGCTGCTTGGTAGCTGGAATACGCTCCAAAAAAAAAAAAAAAAAAAACCAAAACAAAAAAAGTCTCTAGTCGCTGTTGTTTTTCTGCACTTTCCATTTCAAATCACTGTAATAAAAGTAAACATAAAAGAATCCATAACTAACGCGCCCAGCGATATCGCCAGACGGTCAACCTACATCCGGGTGCATAAATGTAAAACGGGAGGGAGCGATGACAACTGGTGTGCTGAATTCTAAAAAACCCGGCAAATCTAAGGGACACGCCTTTCTTTCAAAGGAAATTAATATCTTAGGAAGAACTAAACACTTTTGGCAACAAAGCTATGTTGGAATATAGCACAAAAAACTACATTTAAAACCGGGTTAAAACATCCTTGATGCAAATAACTGGTGCTGTGACCCGCACCGTTCTGTCGAGCGATATTCTATACGACACAGTAGTGCACAATCAAAATGCAATAGCAACAAACAACATGGTCACCGATGATGAAGCGCCCAACGGCGGAACAAATGTCGCGGTCGGTAAGCGCAGGGAAAAACATTGTCACCAGACATGACGTAAGCACGGGAAACACATCAGTCACCAGATGGTAAGCCCGGGAAAAACATCCTACCCCCCCCCCGCAGTCACCGATGAAAACGTGCGGGACAAACATCGCATCACAAATGGAGAAAAGCGGCGAGGAGGAAAACATGTCACCCGGTCAGTAAGCGCGGGAAAAGTTGAACGTGCGCCCCAACCCGATATCCCACGCTTGGTTTTGTGTTAGCACCACTGAATTGGCCGAGATAAAAACAACCTTCGCCCTGATTGGCTACAGAGCATGTTGCAATGAGTTTCTATGAACCAATCTAAAAAAGCCTGAGCAAAAAGGAAAAAATTACCATTTAGGAAAGCCCCAAACACATAAATTTATTTTGACAGTCGTTAAGAAATGCCCTCTGAGATCGTATGGAGTCATTTATCATATTGAAAATGTCTTCTGGTAATATCCTTATTCGTCCTAGACAGTAGCAAGTTTTACGATTTAAGAAAATAGATCATTCTCGCAGCCCACGAGTCCGTTTATAACAATCCAACGTGAATATTTCCTACAGTAAGTTTTAGAGTCATACCTGATCCTCTAAATCTCGTCATTTCTCACTCACTATTAATCCCACAACGTCTCCTCCACTGATTGAATCAGCGATCCTTACAGTTCTGAAACACCGTAAAATAAGATTTATTACGAAAAACGTTCGCACGATAAGCTCATGCGGCGTTTACAAACATTAAAAAACAAAAATCTTTCGTTTTCAAACGCGGTCACCAGCTGCCAAAAAATACTTTGAAAATGTTCCACTCTGTTTATAAGCAAGATTTTGCAACAATTTCGAGGAGTTCAAATGTTTGGAAAAAACGTTCACGCCAATTTCAAGTTTATCCACATTTTGTAATATCCCCTTTCCATTCCTTCGCCATCGTTATTAGTCATCCTCACTTCCTAATGCGTTTCCTGTTATGTTGTCTCGCAGTACTGTTTCTATACAAAAATCAAACCATTATTAGTTGAATTTCCGCAGTGATTTAGTCACCGTGTTTTTGAAACCAGTTTCTCAAGAATCGTGCTAAAAGAGTTATAGGATGAGTGTTCTGTTTAAAGAGATACTAAGATGTTCATGAAAACTAGCGTGAGGTCTGTTATTGGCGGAGTCAAATCTATTAGTCGAGTTTCGTTTTTTTGAAAGTTTATTATTATAATGGATTTTTTAAAACTTTACTGATAAAATTAATGCCAATCAGTTTCGGCCTAACGTTGCACTGACGGCCCAAAACATAAGCATATTCTTTGCACATTTTTTTACAGGCCATTTTGCGAAAGGTTCTTTAACTCAAATATTGTCTGCCAGTACATTTAAGGGAAAAATTGTTTTTCTACTTCAATAGTAATAATAAGTTTTCTTTTTGTTCAATGTTTCAGTAAAAGTGAAGGAAAAAGGACTCTGTTGAAATGAGTTCGTGAGTAGTCCATCTTAGCGGTTCCGTTATTGAAAAATTCGGACCACTTCAGGGGAACCAAGTCAGAATGCTCCCCTTTTCATCGTGACTACTTTGAACAGTAAAAATTAAAAAAATAAAGTAAATAAAATAAAATAAATAAAATAAAATAAAATAAATCGTGACACACTTTGCCATATAATAAATACTTGATATTACCTCATGGAAGGTTCTTGCCATGGTGATTTTATAAGCACTTTGCGACAGGGACTCGTCTTTCTTTGCATCCTGCAACAAAGAAAGAACACGTGGGAGAAACTGAATCAGTCTCGAAATATCCTTTCTTACAAATCAAACCATAACTACGAGAAACACAGCAAGAATTCGCCCTGCTGCATTTGTACACGTAGCTTGCATTTTTTTTGGCACGCTGCGAAAGTTCTCTTGCACCACAAACTTGTGTGACAGGTTGTTGGAGCACTGTCAAACGTTAACTCGCCCCCCCCCCCTCCTCCCCTCAACCCACCCCACCCACCCCCCCCCCCCCCCGCCCCCCGCCTTATAAAGAGTTCATGTAACTTGTCACTATAGAGACCCATGACGTCAGTCCCTTTCTCGGCTTTCGCTCACAAAGACATTCGTCAGATAAAACAATAAACAGTACCTTTTCATGAAATCAGATCAGTTTGAGATTATTATTGCTGTGGTAGGTCAATTTGAAATAATATCCGGCCTATAATCTATTGATTGTGAAAAAAATTCACTTCTAGTGTCCGCCTCAGAGGTGTCCGCCTTGAGTTTAGTTACAGACGGAACCAGCCATTCATGTCCGCCTTAGGTTGGTGTCCGCCTTACAGTGGTGTCCGCTTGATTGTATACCCCCTCGGGGGGGGGGGGGGGGGTTATTTCCCAAAGGTATACAAACCCTAAAAATAAGCTCATCGGTAACGGCGAATGTACGGTCCAGTTTTCCCGATAATTGATTGATTTCTTTTTGGACAGCTTTGGTGTCGATCAGAATCTACAAGATGAAAGCAAAACGAAAATGAGAAAAAGCGCTTGTTGGCATCAAAATAAGGAATACATCAGAAATACGTTCATTATGTGAAAACAAGAGAGGATGATCTAAGAGAAGGATTCCCTGTGAAAGTTATTTTTATTTCCTTCTGATCGAGGCTCCGACGTCCACGTTATTCGAACTGACCAATCAGGTAGCGCTCTTAAAATAGCTCAGCTATGGACTGGAAGTTAAGAATAGATTTCAAAGAATTATCATTGGAAGAGACTCATGTATGGGGGAATGCTTCTCTTAGATCATTCTCTCTTGGTGAAAACCACACTCGGTGAAAACCACACTCGGCTGAAATTGTTATGTGACATGAGCTGTACCAGACAGAAAATGTACCTTGTTGATTTCCTCCTTCTGTTTCTTGATGTTTCCTACAATCTCCAGGATACGCCGAGTGTAAGCTGACCTGTTTACATCTTTCCTCATAGTTTCGTATTCAACAACCTGAAAAACGACAAGTGAACTTTCCATTTTAACCTTTTCACTCCCAAGAGTGCTACGTTCAAAACTGGGGGGATAAATCTGGTATTTCATTTTGCACAATTGTCAAAAACAAACAGTACCACTTGAAAGTACTGCTCAATAGCTTTCATTTGGATGGTCGTACACTAGGGTTTTATCCACAGACTCAAAAGGTACAACCACCTTGTACAGCATAATAAACAGCACCACATGAAAGTACTGCTCGATAGCTTTCATTTGAATGGTCACACACTAGGGTTTCATCCACACACTCACTCAAATGTTAGAACCACCTTGTACAGCATAATAAACAGCACCACTTGAAAGTACTGCTCAATAGCTTTATTTTGAATAGTCACGCACTAGGGTTTTATCCACAGACTCAAAAGGTACAACCACATTTATTGGCTTAAGGTTTGACTCTGGGAGTGAAAGGGTTAATGTCCAAACAAACATTCGAGTGTTCCCTTTCACGCATCACTTAGGTCAGGAGCTATGGTGTGGTTGAAGTGCAGTGTATGTAAAATCATTAAAGAGACAAGAAATGCACGGAAAAAAAAAAACACTAGACTCAGCGAGTGAACACGCGAGAGTGACACGCGAGAGTGACACGCGAGAGTGACACGCGAGAGTGACACGCGAGAGTGACACGCTAAAGTGAACACGCATTACGGGACAGTGTCCCTTTAAGTGGCTTTACGCAGGCCAGGGTACAGGGTTCAATTTGATTTTTGAAGTAACGTCAACGTACATATTGCGTTACACGAAATATTTTCTGCAGGCCAACTTACGGTGGGCTCGGAAGTTTGCGAAGGTTGTCTTATTACACTGAAGAATACTCCCACTTGTAATTTCTCGCTCGTTCCAGATCCTTCGGCCGCGTTCATCCCGACACTCACGGGCTAAAATACGGATTGTTTCGCCGTCTATTAGTGTGTCCTCTGTTTAATCCTGTCAACTATTGGTGGTCTTGGTTTCCTTGGCAACAGCCTTCTACTCTACTTTCTTTGGAAAAAGCCAAAAAGAAATCCAATCCAGACAAGCCTTTTTAAGAAATTTTTTAACTGACATGTAAGAAATATGTCCCTGTCAGACTTGCTTTCTTGTGCCGTGTCGCTCCCACTTTTGTGTATTTAATTTTTATTTAATGTATTCCAAAGCGGTTGGGCGTGTAAAGTGATTCGGTAATTCAACTTTGTATTTCCTGCCATTACAATTACAAGTCTCGAGAAGTGTTTATCAACTCGCGCGATTCCACGCGTGTACAGTGCCGCGATAGTGAGGAAAATGGTCATTTGAGCGTGGGTTTTTGGAACTGCACTTCGTGTTGCTTCCCGGCCATGATGGACTAGAAGAGAGGATGTTAAGGCCACTCATTTTACTGTCATCTGCAGGTACGACCAGCATTTTTTCATCCATTTAGAATGACACTCGTTCTTCTCCCAGTACAGTATGTTCTTCCAAGTGTTTTTATGACTCACATCAACATCTGTCTGATTAAAACTGTGTGGATAAGAGGAAGGAGGAACGTCGGCAATGCCGGGGTAAACAATGCATTTAAGGCCAAGATGATAGCCACAAGGATCAAAGGAATATCTCTTCCTATGACTATTACGTTCGCCTTTATCATTACGTACCTTTTCTACCTAGGTAATCAGCGTACACCCAGATAGCTAAGCCAAACCGTGACTTTTCAACTGATTTCGTTATGCGCTATGCTACTGGTGGAATCGCATACCCCAACACTGTCATGTCTGTCATAAACGTCGTAATTTACTTTTCTCAAATGGATGACTTCCGCGAATTGTTAATAATTTGATTGTGTAGAAGCGGCAAGTTAAACAACCAGGTCAGAATGGAAAAACAAATTTCTGCAAAACGTCAAGTCAATGCAAAAGAGCAACCAAAGGAACTGAAAATCACTCAATCCAAGACTGATGGAGAATAGAGCGGTTTTCAATTGAATGTCGAAAGTAAACGAAATTGCTTTGCTTTTGCTTTACTACACTCTGTGAATGGTTTAAATAAAATCTCGCGCCACCTTCTCAACCAATCAGATGCAAAACCAAAACAAATCGCGACTTGGCGACACGCGTTTTCCCGCGCTTGGCGCCGGTTGTTACGTGTCTTTGTTTTGAGTTCTCAGTGTGTAGTATACGTTTGTTGTGATTGGCCATGGCAATTATTGTGGTTTTGGTTCCACGATACTCAATTGAAAACCGCTTCAAGTAATCCGTTTACAAAGTGCACATTTTATTTTTGTCGATGGGCCTTTCAATGAGCTGAGCTGACCTAAAACCTAAAACCTAAACCCACCTAAAACCCCAGGTTTGCAAATTCACGTTGTTGTTCTAATAAGATCCTTCAGTTAACGTTTTAACCCCAGCAGGCAGTTCATGGAATGGTTCGTGTTGCTGTGGAGTATAATTTCACATGATTTCAAACTGTGTCAATCTTATTTGTTGTTTGATCACTGGTTTATTAAGCTGAACATCTCAGAAAACACGGCTTGATGACTTGTTGTATGATTTCCAACATAAACGCACATGCACAAAGCTTCTCAGTCTTTGGTACAGGGTCGTACTGTTTTAGTTCTGCTGAACAATATATCATATGCACTGCTCTAAGCGTTAGTTATCAGCATCTGTTTCCGTGGGTCTTTATTTTCGTTTAGAATAACAAACTAACGGAAATACCAACTGAAACTGTATCCGATATTCATGCGGGTCCATGCAGAATACGAAAACAAATTAATGGTGATGAATACAACTATATAAAGAGGTCAACATTCCTCGTCTGAAATCCAACACCAATGTAAGGGATATAAATTATGAAAGCATCAGTCAGTCATTCAATCTTCAAGGCAGATCGGCCAACATGGAGAACAAAAGAGCTAAGACCTCGAACGTTCTCCTCTTTGGCCTTTCGGTCAATTTAATTCTTACGTTAAGTTCCCTGGCTTTCACTTGTTATTCGTTGCATCAATTTGATTCGCGCCTTAACAGCAGTTGAACGAGGTTCACTGGTCACAAACCAACCAAATGAGCTTCCCAATCGCGTCATTGTTAAACCAACAACTACGCACTCGCGTCTAAGTGGATTGCAAATGAAGAAAACTGTCTTCAAAAGAGCTGTCAATAGAACATCTATGTGCCGCAAATGCAGCAGTGTCTGCTTAAACTCGAATGGACATCCAAATGTAAGTTGCTCTTTGTTATGTGTGGTTATTTTTGAGGGGTTTTGTTCCGGGAAAACGGGGGGGGGGGGGGGGGGTGTGTTCCCTGGGTACCAGTATCTTCCTTCGTGGGTGTGGCACGAATTCCTTTTCACCCCAAAGAAGTCACTACCAATTCTAAAATAAAACTAGTTCTTGTCATACCGGTATTTTGTCCGACTGAATACCCTAAGAGGTACCAGGATAACTCGAATCGTAGTCGTTTTAGATATACTCTAATCTGTACCAAACTATGTATTTTAACCCCTAAAAGTTACGACGATCACCCCCGTTGGTCACTTTTATATGGGAGTCCCCCCGGGGCGATTTGTTTGTTAATGGAATTAATTTACTTGCTCCCGTTGCTAAATATCGCTCAGTAGATTCCATCCCTCGATTCCTCCATACTCAAGGGATAGTTGAAAGTGCCAAATCTTACTGCCTGCCTCAAATAAGTGACTAGCTTCTGTTGGTTTTATTACATTGGCGTGCACGTATGAACATTAAAAGTCAAAACAGACAAATATAGCAATAATTAAATTGATCCAAAGCTATGCTACTTCATTTCATTCTTGAATCCAACTGTTGATTCGACTTATTATTTCCGAATGGGTCGACCACTGGATTACAAAAATAGAACGTTTTCTTCTCTTTACTAAGAATCTAATAATCACGTGATTTAGTTTAGCATAAAGGCTTCCTTTAGCATAATGGCTTGTTTATTTAGCGTATATTCTAATTGTAATTAATACAGTCGAGTGTCGTGTGTCGTGTGTCAGAGTTGGCTCGCAGTTGTGCCAATCACGCTTAGTAGACAACAATACTTGTTCCCGACTGTGTTGGTAATCTGTGCCAAGGGCAAAACCAGCAAGTGAGGACAGTGTGGTCATATTTTCCCGTCAATTATGTGTACGTCATGTAGTTGACTTAATCTGCTTTAGCTACAACGGAGCCCTCCAGGCTGTGACAGTTGATCTGTTTTTAATTGACACATCATGAGATACCTTATCAATGAGCGATGATCACCTGGATTATCACGAAAACTACATCTTTCTTGCTTATTTTTTATTGTTTGCTTTATCTTTATTTTTTTTACTGTGACTGGTTTGAGGACAAGGCTACACAAGTTTACTTTGAGCAGCTATTTCGATTCTGGGTACCCATGCACCTACTGTTTTGTAAAGATCTTGAGATGAAAAAATCCTAAAAAAAACTTAGAAATAAAACGCTTGGCTAGCGTGTTGCAATTGTTTCTTGCCGGATCTCTTGTTTTAGAAATGCACGTGCCACACGTCACTTGAAGTGTAACTTAAATTGATTGCAAGGCCGGCACTTCGGCAAAAGGGCAGATTTATTGGCCGATATTTCAACGAGCAGAAACTAGTCTGCTCAGGGCCAAGGCTATAATAAAATAGCCTGTTTTATCAGACTGGTCAGCTTCATACTAAACTTGAACACAATTTGTATCTTCAATCAACAGAATTTGACCGTGGAACGAAGTCAGGACAAGATAGTTTGCGTGGAAGGTATTTACCATGATATTTATGCGTATTACACAGTTGGAACTTAAGCTTATCTCAGTTTCTGTCTAAGACTTGCATCACTAGAAGCTACTAGACTCGGATACTAGACTTAAACTTTACGGCGGTCAAATGCTCGAGCACACTGTGCGCAAAGGCGTACATTCTGGTCGCCCGCGCGCGAATTTCCCGCGCAAATTTGAAAGGAAAACCATTACAAAATCCGGTGTCACGCAAAAAATTTGCGAGAAAAATCGAAACCTTGATGGTAATTTGCGAAAGGAAATAAAAGTAGGTAAAAGAAGAAGTTTAGACGTTCAGTATATTTCCAGAATTCTATTGATTTATCTTTCTTTTTTGGATGTTTACAAAAAAAGTTAGATGTGTTAATTTTAAAGGGGCACTGTCACGGATTCGCATGCGCGAAAACTGCTCACTTCCTGTCGACCATAAATTATTTGGCCGCCATTCCATAATGACGGTTAGTGAAAATATTTGCATGTATTTGTGTTTCTAATCACGATTATGTAAAACAGATAAAGTCATAATATTACTGTAAACAGCGTGCACTGTTCGCATACGTATACGTATTTCCGAAACATGATTTGCATACAAAATATTTTTGCAACGGCCGTAACGCAACGCACTTTTGACAGCCAAGCTTAGATTTATCCATTTGTACAGAAGTTTTCAACGGATAACCGTTGCCGTTGGAACGGCCGCTCAATATTTTTTCTCAACGGATTACCTGGCTTAGCTTCGAACGGGTGGAGATTTTTTTCTGAACGGGTAGCAGTAGCCGTTGGAACGGCTGAAGATTTTTTTCGAACGGGTAGCGGCAGCAGTTCGAACATTTTTTTCGAACGGGTAGTAGCAGCCGTTCGGCTTGCTAACCGTTCGGGTAGTGAACGGCTTTTAGCCTTTCGAACGGAAAGCCGTGTTGTACGTTTTCGCGTGAGAGGTCACAGCTGAGGTCACATCGATCTGTTTCGATCACTCGTCTCCTCAACAACAAATGTGTCGCGAAGACAGTATCTTATCACTGTATCCTTCGTAACCTGCAACGAATTTCGCTTCAAGCCATGTTTTGAAACTGTTATCTTCAAGATAAATGCGTTTATGGGGTTTTGTCCACGCTCTCTTGGCTCTTGTCGGGGTATTGAATATTCTTTTTCGCCCAGAATTACTACGCTTTCCACCGTGCCGCCGCCCGCCACTAGTCGACGCCATTTTGGATTTGGCAACTCAAACTTGAAAAAGTTAGCCTAACCTTTTCAAGTTCGACTCGCGAGACTGGCGCATGCGTCCTTGTGACAGTGCCCCTTTAATACACGGTGTAATGTTGAGGTTTGTTTGTGTGGTTTATTTTTGTTCGCATGCCCAGACGTTTGACTGTGGTGGAGACCTAACCCAGCACAGGTTTACCTGCTACAATTTTTTTTGGCATGTTTCTGGATACTCACTGATCAGATCATGTTTTATCTAGTAAATACTAAAGCACCACGTCTCTCGCTATATATTTTTGTGTATAGCATGTGGGAATCAGGTATTCAGAATACACAAATTCTTATCACAACTCACATTGATTAAAACTCAGGTCGTGTATAGCATGTGTGACCATAGTTAATAGAGGGAAATGGTTATGAAGCCCAGCAAACTTCAAAGGAGCAAACAAGAGGCCAAGATTTATGCTGGAAGGTTCATGACCGTGCACATCTTTTGTTTTGAGCTCATTCACTATGCATGAATTACGTAATCGCAACGTTTCTATTGGTTAGTTGCTTGAACACACGTGACCACCTATTGTATTTTGTCAGGCTTTGTGCACGGTCAACCCCCAAAATAGCGAACAAAACATATAACAAAGAACTTTGGCGGGCTTCATAACCATTTCCCTCTATTAACTATGGTGTGAATCAGGTATTCAGAATACACAAATCCTTATCACAGCTCGCATTGATTAAAAACTCAGGTCGTGTTGGACCTCAAGGTCCCCCAGGCCCACCCGGTTCAACTGGTCCTACTGGTGCCCAGGGCCCTCCTGGAAAAAGAGGAAGAAAGGGAACAAGGGGTTTAGCTGGTTCCCCAGGAAAGCGAGGCAGCAGGGGATCACCAGGAGCCCCTGGGGCAACAGGTCCCCCTGGGGCAACAGGTCCACCTGGGGCAACAGGAGCCCCTGGGGCAAAAGGTCCCCCTGGGGCAACAGGTCCCCCTGGGAAATCAACTCAACATAAAACAGACCGAAGTAATGCAACCCAATTAGGTAAGATATGTTGGATAATTGACGCTGTAGTGTGTTGTGATGAAACAATCAATGTTAAAACAACTTATGCTATAAGACGATGTATCGGGAAAAGCCGATAGATCAATTTTAAATCTAGTACGATGCAACACAAGTTTTAATATGAGTATATGTATGATACTGGACCTGCCACACGTGCATTGGAAACAGACGCACTTGTAAGCCTCTTTCCTGGAAGAATTTACTACGCAGAAGAGCAGAACATTGGGCAATATTTACATACACATCACCGAATAATCTATTTTCACATACTTTTCAGTGTAATCTTAATAGAGACTTACACGGATATGATACTTTTCGGTGGATATGATACTAGATCCAGACATAACATCCGCAAGCCCAGTGCAAGTACAAGATGGCACAGGACAACTACTAACTTTGCAGCAGACGTTTAGAAATTAGTAGGGGACGTTAAAGAACCTACAACACTGTTCGAAAAAAGTAGGGGACTTGTGGTCTGGCCTATTCACATTGTTCTTTCATCTCATATCTCATGGGTAGGGTGGGTGGGTGAGATCATAATGGACTGATAGCCGCTGCCAGAGGCGCCCTTGGAAGCTGAAGTCCGAACTCATCCTTCACTGATGTAAAACAGACATGTATGTTTGTCTGTTATTTCACGACATTACATTACATTACACGTTTAGAACAGTTTAGATATATATCTCTAAAATCTGTAAATCTGGGAATCTGTAAAAACAATCGGTAGCTTCACAGGCTCATGCACGAAGAGAATTCGACAACGCTGATTGGAAGTAGTAGATTTAAAAAATGTTTAGACATACTTGTGCCAAACTTTATTGACCTAGCAGAGATTTTTGTGCCATAGATTATCATTGTTCCTGCCCTAAAAGACGTTAGAAAAGAAGATTTGCTTTGACCATATTAGTTTTTCTCGTTTGAACTTCTAGCCACTGCAACTGGGACCTATACAGTCCATTACTGATAAGTTATCCAATAATGACGTAAAATATTAGGTAAAATAAAATTTGTTTTGCAGAATTACCACACTTCACTACAACGCTTTCTCCTTCTGTGACGTTTAAAGAGAATCAAAACGTCACATTGCGTTGCAAAGCAGCTGGGTTTCCACCGCCGGTGATCACGTGGTCTAAAAATGGTCACGTGATAGAAGAAGAGAGAAGAAAGTTTAAGGAAAGAAACTTGGAAATAAAGGAAATTCAGTTTGAAGACCGCGGTGTGTACACCTGTACAGCGGAGAACCTGTTGGGTAGAGTTCAACTATCAGTCAATGTAACTGTCAATGGTATGTAATTAATTCAGCCCACATTAACAAACACGTGATTTTGACCTCAAGTTCGACCATCAATAATTCCTCGCAGGAGTAAATGTAAACTTGAGGAGTTATTTGCGTTTTACATTTTGATACGCGACGCAGGCTACATTTAACAGAAATGACTGCATGAAATAAATATCAAATATAACAGTTGATAATTTGAATATTCTGGAGCTAAATGTTACAGACAGAACAATGGTGAGTTACGACTTTCTGCTTCAAAAATGGAGGCTTGCTTTATTTAGGCCAATCACAGTTCTCGACTTAAAGTGGCATATGAAGTAATATATAGAGGTTATTGGCCGGCCGGGGGTCCGTATTGAGAAAAACTGTGCCCGTGGTCTTGAGTGCGGCCCGAGGCCGTTAGGCCGAGGGCCGTACTCAAGACCAAGGGCACAGTTTTTCTCAATACGGACTGACCTAGGCCGGCCAATAACCTTTTTATTTTTTTCGTACTTCGTTTGAATTTGATAAAGAAATATTGAAATCTCAGGCTTGTTTTGCAAAATCTGTTTTTCACGCGCGCTAGTACATGTAGCTCAGAAGACTACCGAAGAAATAACTCAAGTAACATGAAACTCAGACGATTAATTTTTACACCACAAATATGTAATTACAGAAATGGAGACTAGAGCGGCATTTCATCACAAAGCAGCTGAAACGAGAAGCTATTTCCATTTTCACAAAAACCATTCAAAGCCGCCGTCAAATTCTACGACAATCTTCGGCAATCTTCCATACATTAAACTTACTCTTGCCGTAAACAAATATCATGAAAAGCATTTTTCGAGCAAAACTGTTCCCAGTTACAGTCTTTACGTATACTACAATTTTATTTCACATGTTAAATCTGATTTTTGCCATTCGGTGGCAATTTGCAGTTTTCATTTTATGCGAAACCCTGACAAACTTCGCCTGCATAAGCTCTTTCAAAGCCGACGGCATAAAATTGATACGTGCCGAGAATTATAAACGGGAATACCGGTAGCCACAAAGTTATTTCTTGAATGAAAATTAACGGAAGGTTTGTTTAGGAAAACAGAGAAACGAAAAGCAAACAATTAAAACGAAGGAATTGAGTCTAAACACGGTGAATTGTAATTAAAACCCGCAAGTTTGAACGTGAAACTGATTTCCAAAAACGAACAACAAACTTGACTAAAACTAAATTCTGTCGGTTAAAATCAAATGACTACTCGCCTTTTTGAAGAAATGCAAGCTCTTTAATTCCACTGCGTAGTTCTCTATTCACTTGACAACGATAAGAGAGCAAAATAATGCGAGAAATTCAGTAAAAAGCTTCTTAAAAAAAAAAAAAAAAAAAAGTAGTCTTATATACATACATACATACATACATACATTTTATTGGACACTCCCCATAGGGCTTTTCAGGCCAATTTACAAATAATGATAGTTAAGAATATATACATGTTTACAAAGGTTTGAAAAGTACTAATTAAAACTAATAATGCTAAACTAAACTAATGCTAGACTAAACTAATAATGCTAAATTAATATAAGAAACTATTTGATCTCATCTTTCTGCCAACGTTCCAGTAATGATCTCTTGAGAGAGTTTTTGAAAGCTTTGACGGACTTTTTGTCTTTGAACTCGGCTGGAAGAGCGTTCCATAACTTTGTACCTCTGTATGAAAAACACTGTTGTGCAGTAGCAGTTTCTGCAATTAGGGATCTGAAGATCGTTACAATTACGTGTATTTCTTCCATGGACGTCAGAACGATTTATAAACATAGATGACAAATAGTTAGGTGCTAATGAATTCATGCACTTAAACATCAGTGTGGCGTCCCGTAAATACAAAGTATCCGAAATAGGTAATAGTTCAAGTTGTTTTAATGTAGGTGTTATATGATCGTACTTCTTTTTTCGGGACAAAATACGGGCTGCAAAGTTCTGCACTAGTTGTAATTTGGAAATGTTGCTCTTGCTGGTGTCAGACCATATACTGGAACCGTAGAACAGTTTGCTGAAGACAAGTGAGTTTATGACGATGGACAGGGTGGAGTGGTCTAACAGGTGGCGAATCCTGTTGATCATACATAGTTTACTCATTAAAGATGATACTAAGGAGTTTATGTGATCATTAAATGAGAGGTTGCTATCCAATATGATTCCGAGGTCTTTAATGGAGTCAACAACACTCAGGTCTTTTCCAAGGAAATTAATTGATGGAAAAGTAGATCTTGTTAGTAATTGCCGCGAACCGAACACACAGAATTGAGTTTTGTCCGGATTTATCAACAGGCAATTGGAACTACACCCGGCAGCTACGCGTAATAGATCGTGCTTTAGGTCTTTTAGGCCTTTATCAGTATCCTTATTTGAAAATGAGATGTATAGTTTGGAGTCATCAACATAGGATTCAACTTTACAGATCTCGCAGGTGGATGGTAAGTCATTGATGTAAATGTTGAATAGTAATGGCCCCAATATCGAACCTTGGGGTACTCCATGCTTTATCACTAGGGGGCTGGATAATGAGGTGTTAATACGTACTCGTTGAACTCTGTCCGATAAATAACTGGTAAACCACTTCAATGCAATAGGAGAGACACCAAATGTACTAAGCTTTTTGAGCAAGGACTCGTGGTGAATACTGTCAAAGGCCTTACTTAAGTCTAGCAACAATGCGCGGTGATCTTCTTTTCATCTATGGCTTTATACAATTGGCTTGTGAAAAAAGATTCCAAGGGTTTCTGTGGAGTGAAGCTTTTTATTTCCGCTTTGGTTCCGCTTTGGTTTCCGCTTTTGCTTTCGATTCTTCGCATCGACCTTCGCACGTTGCTGAATTAAAATGTTTTCGCTTGTAGCGCATGCCTACGTTACGATTCCGCGGGTCTCCGCCGGGTTCACGGGCAATTTTTCCCGCTCCCGGGACCAATATTGGCTTGATTAATATGTTTTTGTTGGTCTTACAGTATTAAACGCATTCTGGCAGTTTTAAAAAGCTAAGCGAAATTTTCTACCTTCGCGCGTTGCTGAAACGGTCCGTGAAGCCTCGGTTACCGTGACCGTGGTCAGAGATAGGAGAATACCGCCCGCTCCCGGAACCAATCAGATTGCAGGATTCGCAGGATACCGCCCGCTTGCGCACTGAGAAAAAAATAAATATATATATATATTTTTTGTAGCTTTAGTGTGTCTTCATTACGAAATGGCAAAATAAATTTGAAGCAAAATATATAAAAAGCCGTTTTTACAGGGTGTTAGTAATCCGAGTAACGGCGTAACGCGTAACGGCGTAACGGCGTAACGAGAATCGGCGTAACGACTTTGTCCAATTTTTTTTTTCAATCATTTTTTTATTTTTTTAGAATCGGCGTAACGACAATTTTTAACAATTGTTTTTTATTTTTTAAATTTTCCAATTATTATAAAAGCGTGATGTAGACAAATTGATACTCACGCCAGCAGTGGGCACCTTCAAATAAATACTAATATTTCTTCCCTAAAAACTGACAACGTCAAAACTGTAGCAACACAAGTGGCTATACAAGTGACACAAGTGGTCACAAGTCACCTACATAGAATTTACAGCCTGTATTACATACCTTAGTACAAGAATACACGAAGCACAAGCACGGATATTTCCTTGGTACTCGCCTCACATCGAATACGACTGGAATTCAGTTGCGTTCACCACACCTTTTGCCTACTTGAACTCTAAGGCAGGGACCGCGGAGACCATTTTAAAGTGGTAGGGCTAAAAGGCAGAGAAGGGGACAATTTGAAATTTGGGCCTCTTAGAATGCATTTCCTGCATTCTGGAGCAAAAATTAGGGTATTTGAATAAAACACAGACATCATTAATTTTTGGCTTTGAAAAATTAAGAGTATCAAATACATCCGTTTTTATTGACCATAAATTCATACAATAATCTTTCGATGTTTTTTAACCAGGCAAACGAACCGTAATGTCTGCAAGTATGGAGTTCGTCGAGCATCGTCGAGCACATGGGCAAATCACCCTAGTCCCCCTCATCCGTGTCTGCCATACGGTAGGAACGCCTGTGAGAATAACTGCCGCCGCGAGCTTTGCCGAGCCTTTGACTTCGTGAAGCGCATATGCAAGAGTAGACGGCGTTTTGTTACTTTCCAGTGGTAAAATTCATACATTATCCATGTCATCTGGAGCCCTAAAAAATCACACCCAAGCAAAAAAGTGGTAGGGCTATAGCCCTACCAGCCCCTCCCCCTCCGCGGTCCCTGTAAAGGACATAGTGTTAGCTTCCGATGTTATCCTGTGTACGTTGAAAATCAACCTCGTTCCCAGGGTCTCTCTTCTTCCCGCAAAAGCGATTGATTTTTTGGCGGGAAGAAGAGAGACCCTGGTAACGGGGTTGGTTGAAAATTAGCCAATTTATCGACATAAGCTTGATAAGGCGCTGATCTCCAAGATGGCGCGTGACCGAGCAGGGTGAGAGTCACTGTGCATTTGTATCCATCCATTGACCAACATTTGCAGAATATCGCGTATTTTTCTACAGTATATTATTTGAAGGTGCGTGAGTATCAATTTGTCTACATCACGCTTTTATAATAATTGGAAAATTAAAAAAATTAAAAAAATTGTTAAAAAAATTGTCGTTACGCCGATTCTAAAAAAATAAAAAAATGATTGAAAAAAAATTGGACAAAAAATTGTCGTTACGCCGATTCTCGTTACGCCGTTACGCCGTTACGCCGTTACGCGTTACGCCGTTACTCGGATTACTAACACCCGTTTTTACAGTATAAAGTGGCCTAAATTAAACAAAATAATGTCTTGGAAGACTGGGCGACTAGTTTGGTGACGTAATTAATCGCGCAGTGCTTTTGTTTAAATCTCACTTCGCTCTTTGTCCGCCATGACACTCGTGTCTTCTGCGCGACTTGTTACGTCACAGACTTTGTAATACTATTGTTTTGGCCGAGCGCAAAATGGAGATACAATTTATTTGAAACGAAAACTGAACTTGCGAACGTGAAACGCAAAGTTTAAAAACTGGGGAATATCACTTGGGGAATATATAAATAATAGCCTCCATTTGGCGAGGAAATATGCTCGGATATTTGTCCGCGGACATTATCTGTACCGAGAAGCGAACAATTTTCCGAGAGCGAAGCTCGAGGAAAACTGTGAGCTTCGAGGAAACAGATAATGTCCAAGGACAAATATCCGAGCATATTTTGAAGCCAAATGGAGGCTATTGTAGTTATTATCCTTCAAATATTTTTTCACAAGGCCGCTCTGTTTTCCGTGGAAGATCTTGGTCGGCCAAGCTGTTTTAACAGCTTGATGTTTTAAAAACATCAAAATAATTCTGTTGGCGTTCAAAAATATTTCTAGTCTGTTCAAAGCAATCAGTTTTATTTAATTTAGCAATTTATTTGAGACGAAAACTGAACCTGCGAACGTGAAACGCAAATTTTCAAAACTGGGGAATATCACTGGATTTATATCACCGGGATATTGCCCAGTTTTGGCTGCGTCACGTGACGTGTTTAGACCAATGGTGCGCGAGAAAAATATTAGATGGTTTATAACGCGGGATATTTGTATACTGACTGAAGTTAGATAATAAGTAATAAAATGACCAAGGACATGTTATTTATGCCTATATTTCTTATTTCTATGTTTCATCTTTTTGTTTGCAGTACCAACAAAATTTATCAAAAAACCGAAGAGGTCTATAACAGCTTACAAGACATGGGACACGATTCTGAAGTGTGACATTTTTGGCCACCCTCCCCTAAGATTACATGGACAAGATCACACCGGCAACTTCCAATCAACAGACATGTCTTAGCTGAGAAGAAACTTACGATTACACACACAACAGAGGACGATGATGGCGCTTACGTATGCCACGGAGCTAATGCATTCGGGAATGTAATGGCAGTGACGTGGATCTTTATAAAAGATGTGGGTAAGCTAAGAATATCAAATCAAACGATCCAATGAACTGACTCGTGAATGATAAATTAATTTGAATCAATCAATAGCGCGATTACAGTTTAACGCCCATCGACCGACCGAGAGTCCGAGTGAAATTGTCTCTACTAGCTAATGCAGCTATAACCCGTTCATTGCTTTCGCATTCACGAGTTAAAAATGAAAACTCTTTGTGAATGAAAGCCACGGTTGTAACGGTGTCGTTTACTTGTTTCTTTAAGTGAATCCGTCCGTTGTGTCCAGACCCCCCAGGGACATTCAAGTACAGAATGTGGGTGATACTGTAAAGTGCAATTGCTCAGCTCGTGAGCTCGCCGCCTACCTCAGATCAAATGGTCTCAAGGATGTGGAGGACGTGCTTATTTCTACGGCTGCAATGTATGACGGGACAGATTTGATTAAAGGAGTGAATTAGTCGATATCATCGCTTTCAAAGCCCGAGTGACGCTGGGATCTACACCTGTCTATTTTTATAATGAGAAGAATAAGACAGCGCAAGCCAACACAAGCCTGAGTATGTGTAATAATTTGCTTATTTAGAGGGGAGGGGAGGGGGCAGGGTGGGGGGAGGGGATGGGCCTTCCCGGGAGAAAAGGGGGCGGGGAAGTCTCACCAGAATGACGTAATAAACAGTTAAGCTGTTGCTGTTATAAAACATCCCTCTGTAGCAATGACCTGCTGAAACCATGCCTGTTGAGGTTATTTTGCCTCTCGCCTGCTGAAATTTTGACCTCCCTGATCCATGGATAGAATTGGAAAAAAATTCAACAACTGGTGCCTTAGCTTAACCATGAAAGAATTCAAACTCAACTCTTTGCATGTTATATTAATCTAAATTTACTTCATGTGTTTTCCATTGCTATGTTTCCTTCCAAAGCTTTCGACACACAATCCCATTATTTGCTGCTGACGCCGAAGGACTGACACCTCGAAACGTCAGCTTTCCAATTCCCTCGTGTGGTTATTTCACTAACAGAACTCAACAGCGTGTCCACATGATAAAATAAATTCATCGGTCTATAATTAGTACTTGTTATTTTTATCTTTAAGCCTTAGTCAAGTTGTGGTGATCCTGGTTCACCATTTAACGTGACCCCCCCAAAAACATGGCTCACGATACTGGACTGGTAGAATCTGTGAACGTTCCCTTTGTCATCCCGGGATATCGACTTGATTGGTTCCGCGGCCACTAAGAAAGTGTTCTGCCTTCTGGGGTACACTGGAAGTGGTATACAACCTTCATGTAAGCGATTGGAATTATATAACATATGGGAAAAGGACTCAACTTAACAAATAGATTAGATTACTGACTGAGATTCATCGCATGACGTCAAAATGCGGTGAAGAACAAAAAAAGTGGGCCTCGAGATGATCTTACCACAATTTTGAATGTCTACTGTTTTCGATAACATTAAATGTTGAGTCCCCTGACGGTGAAAAATGATTTGCAAAGCATTGCCGATAAACAACTTGCGACTAACGCTGGTCATGGCGCGCGAGATACCACGAAGTGGGGGACGTCTTCTGATGCGTCTGATCCTTTGGATAGATCATGAGCAATACGTCCGAAGCTCTCTGAGGCGGACACGTCTCGTAAGCGGACAGCTCTAGCACAGTACGGCGTCGTCTTGACAAAACCCTGTACATACACATTCCCGTAAGCGGCCAGCTCCACTTTGCGGACACTTTTTCAGCTTCCCAAGGGTGTTCACTTAGCGCGGAGCTTCCAACTGTATCTCAGTTATTGCATAACATGCTATGCAGTTATACTTCACAGTTTACCACAACGTACTAGGGGAACAAGATAATGGTATAATGTGCGAGGATTGAAATGGAAACAGTTGAACTCCAATAAAAACAAATCAAGCAGGGACATATAGTAGTATCAAAGCATTGCTCGGACTTGTTTTGTTCTAGCTTATAACTCTTATTCCGCAGTCACTACTTTTAAAACGGTGACTCTTTAGTATCATTTACATTGCGCATCCTTACTGCGCAAACTAATTATTCGCGCATAATAGCGCGCGCACATTAAAAAACATGACTGCTTACCAGTCTTTGTGGCCTATGCTCGCCAGCGGAGGTAAATAATCGTTTTAATCGTAAACAGGTCATTGTGGCCATATCTGTTCTTTTCGCCTATTGTTAGTCTAAACCAATCATTAAATCACTTGTTCAAACTGCTTCTTTTCTAAGTTAAACTTTATAATTGTCAGGACTGATGAGGTAATTTTTGAATCGGCCATAATCTCTGTTCGGCCGGGCTGGTGACCTATTCATTGTTATTCCTAATACTTTTTGACTAAACATTACAGTGCTGCAATGTAATATCAATCAGGGAAAGTTTCAGAAAATGTCGCATGTTAAAGATTTCTATTTCTGTGAGGAATCACACCTTAAATGAAGGTCACAGAAACGTGTCCTGCAGGCTTTGGCTAAAGCTTGGAAGCATGGTCTTACTCAGCGGACAGCAATACTGGGAAGGAAAAACACATATTCATTTCACCTGTAAACACATTCCGCGTAAGCTGGCCAGCTCCAGTTGCGGACACTTTTCCTGCTTCCTCAGGGTGTTTCGCTTACAGGAGCTTCCACTGTTATCTCAGTTATTGCCATGCTAACATGGTAATGGCAGTTATATAATTACTTTTCTTTTTTACTACAATGTCTGTAAGCAAGAAAATGGTATAAATGTGGAGGATTGAAAGAAGAAACTGTTGAAAACTAACAAAATCAAGCAAGGTGGAGCATTAGTAAGATCATAGCATTGCTACGGATTGGTTTTGTTCTGTAGCTGATAGAGCGGTCTTCGGTTTGAGTGTCGTAAAACCAAAACAAATGCCAATTACAATGGCCAATTCAACAACAAACGTAAAAAACAACCCACAAATGGGGGGGAAAACACGCACTCAATGATAACTCGAAGCAAATACACGTAAACTGCGCCAAGCGCTGGAAAACGCGTGGTGTATCCCTAAGTCACTATTTGGTTTTTGCCTCTGAATCATGATTGGTTTGAGTAGGTGACGGCGAGTTTTTAAAACCAATCATGAAGCATAGATAAAGTCACAAAGGGGTTGGTGGGGGCAAAGCAATTACTCGAATTACTTTCGACACTCAAGTTGAAACCCGCTCGAACGCTTATTCCCGTCGCTACTTTTAACGGTCAGTTACTTTCCTGGGAAAGAGATTATAGTTTCCATTCTCAAAACACACAAAAACTAATTTACTGGCTTCTTTGATATTTAAAAGATAATCCTTTTTGGGACAACATCAGCTAGCGAACTAGTAATATCCTTTGGTAATGGCTAATTACATTATTCTGGAAAGCAAATTATTGTTATCCTAATCGTACTAAATTAATATAAGAACTACTCTTATCTCATCTATGCTATTGCCTTCAGAAATTTAAGAAAAACATATCAAATTGAACGTTTCATTGCGAGAAAGAAAAATAAATTATCAATTAAATAATAAGGAAATGGGAACCTCTACTCATTTAATAGATAGATCAGTGAGCTGTCTGTCTCCGGTCCTTCGAGTATGTCAATATTTTGTTTTTCCTGCAGTTTTGGTGAGGCTAATGAATTGTGTAGTGTAGTTTTTTTTAGCGTAGAGTTGCCATAAGGCGCCGTTTGTGTCATTGTTGTGTAACTCAGTGTTGTAACCCTTTTTGTAATTGAAGTAATATTTTATTAAAACAAATAAAATTACAGGAAAAACCCCTCTCCCCCCCCCCAAAAAAAAAATAGTTAAAGATTAAAACCAAAGTAATTCACAGAATAGACTGCGACAGTCCCTCTTTCTTTCTGATGATCGAGCGCGAAAGCGCGATCCGAGCGAGAGTTAATGAGGCAGAGGCGGAAGTGATAGTCACGAAGTGAGAAGAGGCGAAAGATAGAGGGACTGGCCGGCTTTTCTGTCTGCAACCAGCACGCGCTGCACAGATAACTCCGCCCACCAAAGCAGCTAATCAATTGAAAATTAACCTTTTTTAATAAAACAAACTCTGCCCTTTAGCGTCGATCGTACGGCCAAAATAAACGCACCCCCCGGGTGCGAAGAAAGGATTGCTTGTTACACAACGCGATCTCGTGAGTTTTTTGCGAGGTAAATTGCAGTCGAAAAAATAACATTGCCTATTTAAAACAAGACTGCTTGTTTTGTGTTTGAGTTTAGTCTGTATCACAGCCTCTCTATTTCTCTCTCAGATCTGTTTGTGAGCACGCAAGCGTGTGTGTTTTTTTTTTGTCTTTTGTTTGTTTTGTTTGTTTTTTTGTGTGGTCTGTCCGGTTTTTTTTTTGTTTTTTTGTTTCTTTTTTGATGTGAGTACAGATCTTAGATTATAAATCAATCAACGACCTCAGCGCTATGTGGAAAAAGCTGTATTCATGAAGTGAACTATCAGGCATTTGTTGTCGCCAATGTCTGAAAAGTCCCCCCAAAGCGGTCTTTATCCTCGTCAAGCAACCTCAAGCCCCAAAATCGTTGGTACGATGCTCTTCTGGCGAACAATGATCAGATGGCGGAGTAGACCTGCTGATCCGACTCATAATGCGGAATCGCTCGAATCTATTCTCAGGAATCTTCCCCACGTTAAACAAAAACTCTGATAAATCATCCTCGTGTGCAGAAGGCCGTGGGAAGAACGGCCATTACATTCCTTTCCCGCATGCAAGCCAACGCTTCGAATTTGCTTTTGCTTCTGTTCTTCCTATTGAAAAACTACTTCGTTCAAATGAAGAGATAACATTGAAAACATTCTGCATTCTCGCCACAAAGTTGCCGCCTATTGATGTCCTCGCGCTATGAAATCTAAGCCGCTGTATGTGTCCAATTAAGTCGTCAAGAGGTTGTCAAGAGTTTAATACTAATCAAACTAATTTGACAGGCGTCCCATTGTCTAATTAAACGCAAATCCGAATTTTCGCGTTTTTCTGTACAGAACGGGAAAATTCAGCACTGCGTCGGATGCAGAAAAAGCCGGCAAGTCCCTCATTATCTTTCGCTCTTCTCACTTCTTGACCCTCACTTCCGCTCGTCACTTCGTGACTCACTTCCTGCCCCTCGGCCCATCTCCGCTCCGTGTGTCTTCGCGCTTCGCGCTCGATTTCCGCTCACTCGACACTTCGCGCTCGATATCAGAAAGAAAGAGGGACTGCTCGCAGTCTAAATTCAGAATTACTTTCCGACACTTAAAGGGACTATCGTCACCTGCGTGCCCATGCGCGGTAGGGTCCACTAAAAGCTTAATTTGCATACGAGTTTTCAGCTTCACTTTGAAAGCGTTTCGCCGCAAACGTTTTCAAAGTCGGCGGGAGGATTCGAGGAGTATGAAGCAGTCCGCTGAATCAAATCTACGCTAAATCTTGGCAATCCGTTGCCATACCTGGCTCACTCTTGATGTTAACTTATCCTTAAGAGTTATATCGAACTTAACAGTTCTATTTA
>MU827926.1:0-26531 GCA_029204205.1 Desmophyllum pertusum
TCTATTTAGCTGGGGGAAAAAAGTGAGTGTGAAAAGAGTAGCTAAGACTGCAAGTAGTCCCTCTTTTGGTTAGTTGGAGCAAGCATGAAGTGCAAGCGAGCGGGAAAGCTCCAACTAACCGACAGAGGAACTACTTGCAGTCTATGCAAAGATAGGCTCGATTACCATCCACCACGCTCTTTTTGGGGAGGAACGAAGACCAGACTCGAGAGAGCGGCAGAAATTGAGCCTATGCAAAGAGAGACGTCTGGTTTCCTTACCAGTATGTATTATTTTATTATACAGATGCGCCTCCAACCAAAAGGTTAAAGAGCGACCAAGAAGATAGCAAAAACAGTGTACATGTGCCATCAGAAGAGGTCCTTGACGATTTGTCGCAAGACATTATCCCTTTTTGGAAGCGCTTGGGGCGGCAAGCTTCAAGTTCCTAATAGCAAGCTTGAGGAAATTCAGGGAGACAATGTTCAGTATCCAGGTATCAAGGAAAAAGCCTATCAGATGCTGATGGCGTGGATTGTCCAAGGAGAGTCGACAACATTTAGTGAATTGTCGAAAGCATTACGAGCACTTGGCAATAAGAGACTAGCCCTGCAATACTGCAAAACACTTTAACAATAATCATAATTTATTGTGTAGTTCCAGAAAATATCCATACCCCCCACGGAAGGTTTTTTGGTTTGAACCCCCACCCCCCTGGAATTTATAGTTTAGCTTCATACTTTTGGCTTTTGAGACACCCCTCCGCCTTAGAATTTCCAATGACTTTTCTTGGGATTGGTATGGATATTTTCTGGAACCGCACATTATAAAGATCAGGTCGTCAAGTAGAAGTTCTGGACAGGTTTTTAAAAATATATAATTGCTAGCCCAACATTTTTACTTGATGTTTTTATGGTTGTTAAGGACTGGTTATTTTGTATATAGGTAATGATATTCATTTCTACTGTTATTTACTGTTATATGTTTTACATAAATTTATATACATGTACAGATAATCATGAGTTATTTATTAAAACAGTCTTTATTATTGGTTATAGCCAAAAGTGAAATGCAGTCAATGTCTCGCTGAATAGATCCACATTGCATACACGAGAAAGCTTAAAATGAACTTGCGAGTATGGAGGATGGGGGTAGGGACCACATTTGCCCACTTGCCAACCCCACCCCCCTTGTGCTCTGCACTAGCTTCACTGCTGATTTTTGTGCATTCTTTTTTTAAGCATTGAGAAAAATAATAGAGAGACGTTCCTGTGAACAGTCTATAACTTTTGGGAGACCAATGTAGACTCTAATTGACGAGTGATATGTGACATTGGCCAGTGAATATACGTTTTCAAAGTTAAGCCGCAAATAACAGGATCCCAAGAGGTACCGGGGGAGGGGGGAAAAATCCCATACGAAAGTGACAGGGATGTTCGTTGCCCCTTTTAGGGGTGTAAATTACAGATTTTGGTCCCCCTTAGGGTGTTCAGAATGGGAACAGCGATATTTTTAGCCATGAAGGTATCTTTTAGGGTTGTACGTGAATAAATAATAAAAAACTCTGTCATACTGTGTTGGTGGTCTCATTTACCAGAGATTGATTGCAACTTATTTGTCTCAAGCGAGCGACATGTCTCGATTTAATTTTGTCTTTTTTAGAAGGGTATATTTTAGGGGTCAAAAAAGGCTTGAGCCACGCCCAGATTGGTCCCTTTTAGGGGTGTAATTTGAAATTTCCGACGAGCATCCCTGTCACTTTTATATGGGAGTCCTCCCCTCCCTGAGGATCGGTACCATAATATGTGGCTAGCAATATCATACTTCTAAAAGGTACAATGAGTAGCGCCCCCAGGGGAACTAGGAACACTAATTTCCTCTCCATCACCCTTTATCCGTCCCTTACCCCCTTCTCCAAGGGGTAAAAATAAATTTGAGCTACACCCACAAAGTGATATTCCATATATTCTTTTTATTTGTTTTGGTTTCCTTTGAAAATTTTTCTGATGAGCATCCGAGGCCCACGTATAAACTTTTAAATGGGAGTACCCTCCGGGGTGGGGGTGGGGAGTTCATAGGATAGACACTTATACTTGGCCCCTGTTGGTGTGGATAAAGCAAATGTTTCAAAGGTTGGGGTAAGTAGATGGGGGCTGTGAATAACTGCGGCCGCAAAGCGTTGTATAGAAGGGAAGTGTCTTCCTCCCTGAATCCCGGCCCCCTTGTCGAAAGCAAGAGAGACATATCACTGATGCATAAACGACGTACATAATCAATTGTTGTGTGGTGCTGACCACTTGCAGGCTCTACACTCTTTCAAGTCACGACAACGAAGAGCTGACGAATAAAGTGACATGAAAATACTGCGAAGTTGGCCTGTCTTGAGGTTAGTACATTGTACAAGATTGTTAAAATTAAAGCTTTAGAGTATGTTTTTCACTCTATAATGATCTTAGAAGTATTTAAAAGTGTTATAAGCCCTGTGGCTAATATTTAACGCTATTAATTAATTTAGCTTACTTGCAGTTTATTTATTTTTCTTTTACAAATTTATTATATTTGTAAGCTTAAATCTAGTCTGATCAGGGATCACGGCATGATTCTTGAATCCAGTAGCTGATGTTTATTAATTGATCAACTGTCATGAATGAAATGATTTTAAAAAATAAGTCAAAAATCTAACTTTATCTAATATGAACTGGAAAAAATTAATCTAAACATTGCTCAAAACAAACCAATAAAATAGCCACTATCATGCTAATTTGCCATGAGAATTAATGCCAGGACCTACCAGGGGATGTTGTTAAAAAAACCGGGGGCTTTGGTGGATGCTATCCAACCAGTCTGCATAGTATGGCAGAACTTGACCAGATCTCGCACACATGCAGAGGCATTTTTTTACTGGCATGCATGCATGCAGAGTAGCAATGCATGCAGAGTATGACCTTGAAGCTACAGGAGTGCTGCACCACAATTAAAGGCTGTTTTTGTTATTGACTTGTGTGTTGCAAGTGACATACTCCAGGCCCGTAGGGAGGGGGGTGCAATGGGTGGTGTCTGCACCCCCCCCCCCCCCCCACAGGGTTGTGGAGGTCCACCTATAGTCCACCTTTTGGTTTGAAAGTGATCAAGTCTTGAAATCAAAACAATCGCAGCTTTGAACGTGTTTACATATCGCCTTCATCAACAAAGACAACATCAAGCGAGGTCGTTTTCATCCAAATATTCACTCCTTTGGCTTAAAAATGTCTTTAATCGAAGGTCCGCATTATGTATTTTTAGTATTCTTTCATCGGTATTTTCTTTAACTGAACAGTTCCAGAAATATTCATGTTTTTACGTTTGCTTTTGGCTGCCTGGTTTTCATATCATACTGCCTTCAAAAAACGCACGAAATGCAGTCTCAGACAACCTAATACTTTAAAACTTTCTGGCCCCCCCTAGTAGCTCGCGCCTTTGGCGCTCATACGACCCCAACTTTGCCACTCAAACGCACCCCCCCCATTCAAAATCCTGTCTACGGGCCTGTACTCTGCGACTTGTGAAATTCCTAATGAAAGTGTAAAAGCAAGTACAATGTACCGGCTGTAAACGCTTTCAAAATCCATTATATAAGTTTATGATTTTCCTGTATTTGTGATGTGCTTCTACAGATTCCTTCCAAGATTAGAAGGCTGGAATCAAGAAATACTTTGCAAAAAGTGTGTTTTTCATCCAGAGAGCTCACAATCGTGCTTCAATCAACTATTGCCACGGTAATTTATAAACATAATTAAAGTAACAGTTTCAGAAAATTCCCAGTACATGTATTCAGTTGAGGCTTGCAGTAGTTGTTTTAGCTTGGGGCAAGAGTTTTGAAAACCAAAATTTGATAAGAAGGCAACATATATTTTGATCTTTGCTGTTACAAAACCATCATCACTTGTGATTTCAGAATTTGCAAATTGCCCTTGTTGCTATGTCTGACTTGGGCAATTTCTGCAAATTTCTGAACACGCGTGATATTAATCCCTAGTTTTACTCGGCCCCATACAATTGTTATTTTTTTTGTATGCTAATAAAATTAATGTGTATTACTACTCAGGTTCACAATGTAGAATCCAGGTGGCTAAGTCTGTTACTCAAGATGGCTGACCACACTCAACCAAGTACTGAAGCTGTTTCATCACAGACGAGAATGACTGAAATACGCGACATGCTGAGTAAAGCAGCAAGGATGAGAAGATCTGATTCTGCTGGTGATCTTATGCCAAATGTAAGCTTTTGACTAGTGAGTGAGGTGGGGGGGGGGGGGGGGAATGGGGCCTGAACTCCCCACTTCCTCCGTTGTGGTTCCTGCTTCTGTGCAAAATATTATGCAATGTTACAACATTTTTTCCAGTTTTTCTCGATTCTCGATTCCCACCACCTTGGGTATCCCACTTCCCGCTCTCTCTTCTCCAGTCTCCCGTAGACTTCCCGCCCTCTTTATTCCCGGGTTCCTGGCCCCTGTCCCCCGTCCCCCATCCCCCGTCCCCATCTCCTCACCCCACTAGTGACAGGCACAGTGGTCTAATGGTGAGTGTGTTGGCCTCTGTAATGAGATGTCATCTGTTAGTGGGCCAACTAGACAAAAATGCTGCAGGGAGGGAGGGGGGGGGGGGGGGGGGGGGGGGAGGGAGGGCAGTGGGGAGAGTAGCACAAGTACAATGTACATTTTGTATACTACAATAGTTGAACTCACTTATTGTACTCAGACTGTTCATCATTGCCTCAAGACTAACAAACAACAACAACAACAACAACAACAACAAGCTTTATTAACTCTTTGGTTTTATTAACTCTTTGGTCTCTATCCTTCCCAAGTCAAAAATTAAGTAGTCTTATCTGATCATTTGTGGAAGTAAAATATCTTCTAGATTTGAGCTCCCCATCTCATAAAGAACCAATCTTTTCCGACCAACCAAAATAATTGTCACATTTTACCTGTGATCACAATTTTTCACTGTGCTATGGAGGATTAATCAAACTGTTTTTTGTTACTCGGAAGCTGAGGCTGTTGCTAAAGAAGTCAGGCACTTTTACAGTGGCTTATCATCTAAGGTGAGGTAATGTTTGATAACATCTATATTTTACTTTGAATTCATTGATATTCTACAGGACATCTACAATTTACTGAGCAGTGAGCTGTTTGTATGAAATGATTCTTTTCTCTTTCTTGATGGAATATTTATTGAGATGATCGTAAAAATTACAATATTAATTTATTAGTGCAAAAATGGGATGTTTTTGGTCATGAAAATACCTTAGTTTGTGGTTTTCATTGGTCCAAAGAACTAGTATGTGGTCGCTCCTTTTAATTTGCAAATAAACTATAAGATCCTAAGTTTATTATTCACAGGCTGAGAAATTGGCATTCTTCCTATGTTCTTGAGCGGGATCTTGGTGTAGATCATGGAGACGTTATGGAGGTTGCCACAAGCCTCACAAGTGCTCAAGTATGTGACTGTATAGCAATGAAATTACATTTTACTTTTTATATAATTTCCTTGATTATAAAATCATACAGCTGTATTCTTATTAAGCTATTTTAGTGTTTTAGTGTCGCTGTATATTTTTAAGAGGTCTTGCAGTTTGTTGTTGGTTGTAGGGTTAGTCAAAAATACAAAATGACGAGTAAAAAATGTACAATGATAAGTGCTACACACTAAAATGTAATTTTAAATATTAAATTATTATCCAAGGGCAGCATTTTTCTTCAAAATCCAGACTTTGAACCATGTGTGGCAAAACAGATTGCGGTCATGGCAGATTAGGAAAAATCAGGTTACAGATAAACCCAAAAGGAGGTTTAACTGCTCTGAATTAGAGTTTCAAATATCATGAGATATTGTATTTTGTTTAGCATGCTATTTGTACTCCATGACTGTAGTTGGATAATAGAGGTCATGTACCTGTAATTATTGTAAATAAAATATATTATATTAGTCAGATGGCTTAAATTAGTGTGTTTGTATATCTGCATGTTAAGCCCCATACTAGGACGTCTCAAATTCCTACAACTGATGAGTAAAACATATATGGAAAATACTACACATTTATTTATCTGCAGGGAAATGGAGTTCCAGCCATCTTACGAGCTGAGGAAAAAACTGCGTCAAGCTCTTGAACCTGCTCATATTCAGCTGTTATCCCAGATCAGCAAGCTACCGGGAGGTGTGAAGGATATTGTTGACATGAGAAATGATTTGTTGGTAAGCTGGACAGTTGTATGCAACATGTCAATGTGCATGTCTCTTATTGTGTGGTTTCCAGAAAATATCCATACCCTGAGGGGGTGGGGGGGGGGGGGGGCATATAAAAGTGATTGAGGGTGATCATCGGAAATTTTGAAAAGAACCCCTAAAAGGTACCAGAATCTTGTTTTGTCCAGGTGAGGTTCAAATCCATTTTTACCCCTAAGAGGTACCATGCAATTCATAAGACAAAACTAGATCTTGTCACATTTTCTTTGGCTTCAGTACCCTAAAAGGTACCAGTACTCTAAACAGTGGCAGTTATTTCTAGATTTTGAAACACCATAAACGGTACCAAACTAAAAGGTACAATGATCACCCCCATCACTTTTATATGGGAGTCCCCCCCCCCCCCCCCCCCGATCCATACCTCCCACAGAAGTTTTTTTTGGTTTGAACCCCTCATCGCTAGCTTCATACTTTCCTTTAAAAATTTTGGCATTTGAGATCCCCCTCCCCCTTGGAATTTCCAATGTCCTTCCTTGGGGTCGGTGTTGATATTTTCTGGAACTGCATATTGTGACATTTTTTTTTACTTAACAAGGAAGGGTTGAATGAAGAGAAGGATGCAGTTGCTAGACAAGAACTTCAAGCTCTGAGTTCATCAATCAAGAATCTCTTGGCTCAGTGGTTCGCTGTTGGATTACTGGATCTCAGACAAGTCACATGGGAGTCACCTGGCAGTATTCTAGAAAAGGTGCTACATGTATCAACATCTGTCCCTTGCTACCATGTTTATAGTTAATTATAAAAATATTTTAGGTGATGTAGTACCACAGAATTCAGTGCCCAGCTACATGGAATTATTAATTTTAATTCATAACTCTACGTAGCTGCACACTGGCTTCTACATGTTCAACATCTGTTTATTGCTACCATGTTTATAGTTAATTATAAAAATATGTTAGGTGATGCAGGTAGTGCCCTGCTACATGGTATTATTAGTTTTAGCAGCACACTGATTTCTATGAAAGCCTGTTCTTGCTATCATTAGTTCAGTGCCCTTGTATGTGGGATGATTATACATGAGGAGAGAAATTAGGGTGACTAGACTTTTTGCATGTGTATAAATGGGTACTGGGGAATTATTGGATCAACCTGCCAGAATCTGAGCAATGAGGGGCGGGGGGGGGGTGGGGGGGGGGGCAGGGGGGTCTGAACTTCCAGCTTCCCTATACCTTGTATTCTTGGTTCCCCTTCTGTTGTGGTTCCTTCCTCTTTGTGCTTTTTCTAGTGCAAAATACTAATCATGCAATGTTGTAAAAAAAATTCCTATTTCTCCTGCCCTCTCATCTCCTGCCTCATGTAGACTTCCTGCCTCCTTTACTCCTGGGTTCCCATCCCCCTTCACCCTATGATGGACTAGCATCCCATCCAGAGTGAGTACATGTAGCAATTATATTACTTCTAATAATATTTATTATTGCTTCTTCATCAGTCACCAGGTTAACATTGTTAGTTGCATACTTGTCTTTTTACTCAGGTTTTTGCATTACGAGGCCAGTGCATTCAATGTATGGTTGGGAAGACCTAAAGCGTCGACTAGCTCCCGACAGAAGGTGTTATATCTACACCCATCGCTCCATGCCTGGTGAACCTGTGGTAGTGTTACACACCGCCCTGGAATATGAGATTGCTGACAATATTCAGGTGGGTGTTATCAGTAAAGTATGTCAATCAGTAATGTACATGTATGACTCAGGGCTGTCATTAAGGGCCGTAACCCGTAACACCTGTTACGGCTGAGTATGCTTGATGGGGCCTTGATGTTACGGTTGAACTTGCCTGTTTTTGGTATAATTCACTTAAAAAGCAACACGTTTTGTTTGGGGTGTGAAGATCACAGCAACAGGCTAGGTGACTCAAAACTTAATGACAGCCTTGTGTGTCAATCAGTAATGTATGCCAGTCAGTAATGTATGGTACAGAGTCCAGACTTCCTGGACACCAAAGACTATCTTTCCCGCATCTAACAGAGAACTGGATTAAGATAATGATGGAATGGGACAGCAGATTTTTTAGTTCAGCTTTTTGTACAGTTATGAAGTTGAACATTATTGTATATTTGCTTCAATTCAGGTTATACTGAGTGAGCCAGAAGTTGATAGAGATGAATGTGAATATGAACTAGAAAAAAGAACCACAGCAGTGTTTTATTCCATCACCTCTACACAGAAAGGTACATACCTGAGAGCATCCTTATTAAGATATACATGGTTGTAGTTTAAAATGATTTTAGGTTAAAATGATTTCAAACTAGTTTGATTTTTCTTTTTCTTTGTCTTAGGATGGTAATAAATCTGGAACAAAGGAAAATAAAAATTGAACTAGTTTGAAATCATTTTTGACCTAAAATTCATTTTAAACTGCAAACACATGCGTAGAAACCGTTTCCCTTGAAACTCAAGTGAGTCAGTTGTCCACTTGTTTTGTTGTTGTTGACAACGTGAAGTAAATACTTTTTTGTGTATAATTTAAACATTGTGAAAAATTCACTACTCGAGGAGGTTTGGCTGATCAGAAACTTGAGTATGGTTTGAAAGCTTTTGAGTGAATTATAACAATCTTAATTTTTGTTGTAGGACTAAGCGGTGTGGACCTCGGTAATTTTCTAATTAAGCATGTAGTGGAGGAGCTACAGCATGAATTTCCAAACATTACACAGTACTCAACACTGTCTCCAATTCCTGGCTTTCAACATTGGCTCAGACTGCAGCTATACAGCGCCCTGGAACAGCAAGGTAACATATTTTTACTTCAGGAATATGTATGAAAAATGATAAACAATAGTTGTAAAACACATGGTTTGTCTCATTGCATGATGTAGAAGAGTTGTGTTGAGTAAAATGTTCTGTTTCAACCTCAAGAAATGATGCATCTTTTGAGTTTTCATTTGTTTGTTGTTCGTATTCCGTCTCAATCACCATCCATGTTCCTGTTTGGTTTATTATTACCTCCTTGATATTTTTCTGCGTTGGTAAATTATTATTTGAGGTTTTCTTTGATTTGAAGGTGTTTCTTTTTACATGGCAGTTTTGAGACAAGCTTTATGAGTGAACTCTATTTCTCTACAGTTGCATTTCCCCAGGACATCTATAACTCGATGAACGTGTAGATAAACAATGGTGAATCTAGAGGGTGCTCAAGGGGAGGGGGGAGTGTAGAAATGGAGCGGGGGGGGGGGGGGGGGGAGGTTGGAAATTGTAGACCCTTCAGCGTTGTATTCTTGACCATAAAGGGAGGGGCTAAAGTGCGCCACCCCTGGCCAGTTCTTGAATATTAGCAAAACCTTGCTAAATCCACCAACACTTATTTTAACAAGGTTTTTCAGGATGTATTGGAAGCATTCATGTTGTGTTTTTTTTCTTCATTTTATGCTTACTAGCAAAATGATATCCCCAAACGCTACTTTTGGAAGATGAACAGAAAAGGATTCTTGAATGCCACCAAAATACAGACTTGTCTCCGCTTTCATTGTTCAAGGTTAGTGTTTTGGTATCAAGCTTGCCCAGTTCCTAGGACTCTATATTTCGCCGCGGTCAATCCGTTTCGGATGGGTCACGTGGTCCGATCGTAAAGTCAGTCTCATCATACAATCCCAATAGATTATCAAATCTGACAGGTGATGAGAATAACGAATATCATCAACAAAGTGATGTTGTCTTGATGAACTACTAAATTCTCAACACTAACATTAAAACAAATGTATGGCAGTTGGTAAGGAGAATTCATGTTTTGAGCTTTGAACTGAATGAGGTAAGCGCCAGTTCGAAAAGAAATTGTTACTGGTTTCGGGTGCATTTTAGTTGAAAATTCTCTAGATTGCCTTGTGCATTGAGACATGAGGCAGAGGAGAGGGAAAAACAGGGGGTGAAAAACAGGGGTGAGTCATTCTCCGGTCATGTACAGATCACATGGCCACCCCCACTCCATTGCGTCAGTTCACATTTGTTAAATCCTACACGGCTCTTATTTCGCTTCGCGTTCAAATAGAAGGTCAGTGTACAGACTAGAAAATTATGTGAGCGTTATTATCGCGCAACTAGCTGGAAGAGTGACTGCTTGCAGTCTATTCTTCATCAAGCCGCTGCAGAAGGCCGTCAAACCATCAGCAACGTTTTATCTTCCACCAATGATGTAAAAACAAAACTGCATTGTTGTTTGTTTTCTTTAGGAACTCTTAGAGACCAGTGATTGGTATCTTGACTCAAGCATAGCTGACTGCTTGAAGATCCCGCTGATACGCCTATGTACCAAGTACGTACCCTGTACTATGTTTTCTTTTGTGTGGACCGTGTACAATGTTGTATGTTGGGGAGGGGGGGGGGGGGGGCAGTCCATTGGTAAGGGCTACCGTATGCCCTAGGATAGACGATACTACCCCGTAACGGATTAAATCAGGGAAAGAGCATCGGGGTTTGGAGTTTTCTGTGTAACATAAGGTTTGGGAGTGGCTCCATCGATAGGAGATTTTCTCCTTTGAATGGAGCCTCTTCCATAAGAATTGCTCCTTTGCAGTAGTAAAATCAATCAGTCAATCTCAGCATCGTCACGCAACGCTTCTCCCCACTCGTGTGACTCACCTACAAAGGAGTCCCAACTGATGTACTAGTGAAATTCATGGGGTGTGGGCCGCGTAGCACATGATAGGAATAGAAATTTGTAAAGTGTATACAATGGTGCTGGAAATTGAGCAATATGCGCTATGAACCTCCCACCGGGCTACTAGTTCTGTCAAGGAAATTTGGGAATATTGCTCAATTTTCAACACTCTTGTGTACGCTTTACAAATTCCCTAACTGACATGTTTATACTTGGCTGAGGTCATACAGTGGTTATTCTCTTGTGTGGTATGTGATATAGAGCGGTTTTCAAGTGACTGTCGAAAGTAATCGCTGAATTGCTTTGGTTTTACTTTACTTCGCTCTATGATTGGTTAAAAAACTCGTGTCGCCTTCTCAACCAATCAGATGCAAAACTAAAACCAATCGCCACTTGGTCACACGCATTTTCCCGCGCTTGGCGCCGGTCACATGTATTTGTTTTAAGTTTTCATTGGTTGATACGTTTGTTGTGATTGGCCATTGTAATTGCTTTGGTTTTGCGACTCTCAGTTACCGCTCTATACTAAAACATTTATTTATCGTTGTGTGGTTCGTCAAATACCAACCGATGTTCACTTTAAATTAATGGTGTTATTTGACTGTTATTCATTCTTAACCTATTTAGGTATCTGTACATAGAGAAGAGGAGAGGATTTGTTATGGATCCTGTTGGTGAGTGTTATATTAGGTTAGAGTTGCTAAGAAATGGCAGCAAAACTCCCACCCAAAACCCCAAAAGTGACCAGTATCAATATTCTCCCCATAATATCAATACATTGTCAAGTAGGCGGGTTACGAGAATTAAGAACATGATCACAAATGGCAGGGTTCGTAGGGGGTCATGCATGCAAAACCTGGAAAGTCATGGAATTCAAGTGTGTGGAAAGTCATGGAAAATGACCGTTGATTGTACAAAAATGAAATTGACACAGTTTTATTGTGTAGAAAAAGTACCCTAAACCATGGAAAATTTTTGACAATTTTCGGGAACTGATTATCTTTAGGTCATGGAGTCATGGCATTTCAAAAGCCCCGAAGAGTTGACTTATGTCCAGTGCTCGGCTCGAACCGCGTATTCGACCCAGTGAATGACATTGCACGATTCGTACGACCGGTACAGGTCGTGACACGATAGTTTACGATCGTACAGTTGGTGAACTGCACATCATAAGCGAGACGGAGAGTAAGTAAGTAAGTAGCTTTATTTATCCACATATCACAAAATTGAGCACGGGAGCTCGTTTAAATGTAAATGTGCATTACAAGTAAGTATTAAAAATAGGAACTATGTATCTATATATATTAAAAATAGATGAAATTAAGTATTAAGAAGTAATGTATAAGAAGATGACAATAAGTAATGCAAATATAGAAAGATGAATAGAGAACTGTACAATATTATGAATTACAAATATGGCAATTACATGTGTAGAAACACGTTGTGTGATCGTACGACTCAACAGAAGATAGACGCTCTATAACAAGCAAACAACACGCGAACAACACTTTTGATCATTACTGAATATTTGTTCCGCATATCGTTCGTATTGTAGCAAAACTTGAAATAACCAAGCATAATTCTGAAAACGGCGTTTGTTTTTGTTGGAAAACGACCAATGTTGCTGCAGCTAGCTTTACTCCCGGAGTAAATGTCACTTTTGCTAAAGGCAAAATCACCTTCAAATTGAAGAAAGCCTCAAAAATAATAGTTTACTAAGGTAGAAAAACACCAAAGAGGTTATAATAAACCAAACAGGAACGAGGATGGTTTGAGGATGGAGAAGATTAACACGGATTGCGAACGGCAAACTTTAAAAAAATGGCCATTTTTTTTTTCAAGATGCGCCATCCGTGACGTAGCTCCTTTAAGTAAGTTTGGTTTTTTGCTCTCAACACAGCCGCCGAGTGAAGAGAAAAAATGCTTTTCGTGTTCAAAAAAAACAAACAACAAAAACACACCAGACGGTGTAAAGGTCTTGCCGACAAAGCGTTTCAAATTGGCTCAAATGTGCTATGCACTTACCGGTTCCAAATTTCGTTAGGTTTTTGTCTTTTTGAAAGCCATTGTTTTACCTTCTTTTCTTTGCTGGATACCTTCTATTTCGGATGCATTCAACTGCGTCAAAAAATTCCGGTTAACTAAACACTTTATGATAGTTCGCTAATGAAATGACATAAATGTAAATTTTAGTTGATCAAATTGTATTATGCCATTACAAGGAAGGATTATACCATCTTGACCAATTGAGTACCAATAATAATAATAATAATAATAACAACTTTATTAATGTGTCGAAGTCTTCTAGCGTGCCAAAAGGCCCACTAATCGGGGACACCTAAACTTAAATATCACAAAATACTATAAAAATTACATTACATTACAATACAAAATTGTATTAGCCTGCGTAGCAAGCTCTTGCTACGCAGGCTACCAATTGTATATAAAGCGGCAAGTAAATGAGCGATTGAGCTCCGCTAAGTAACTAAGAAAGTGAAATACTTGAGGAAAAACAATTTATAACACGAAGTGAAAAACAAATCTGTCCGCGAAGAGACAGGAAAGATGAATCACACCACAGTCAACACCACAGTACTTAGTTGTGAGTTGGCATTTCTTCCTGTAAATCCCGCAACGATTTCTTCCGATGTTCACGCTGTATTGATCACCAGAAGCACCGTCAACGCTCTCACCTGTCCTTTCGTCATTTTGCTGAACATCCTGGTGATGGCGGCAGTGAAAACCAAACGACAGCTTCGCACCAAGTCTAACATAGCTCTCGCCTGTTTAGCCGCAACTGACCTCGTGGTAGGGCTAGTTGTTCAACCTTTGCATATCGCCGCCTATAACTATACCATGGTTTTGTAGTCTAAGAGAGATATCATCGCGTTTATCCATGACATGTTTTTTGGCGTCGTTAAATCATCTGACTTTAGCGAGCGCAGAGCGTTTTTTCGCGGTTAAAAACACCCCTTCGCACACGAGAATCAGGTTACTGAACTCCGTATTATGATAGCCTCTGGTCTGGCGTGGGTTACAGCAATCCTCTTTCCCATCCAAGATCTCTTGACGTCAAAAAAACTACTTTGTGACAATTTTAACAGTATCTGTAATGTTGTTTATCTTTATCCCCGTCTTGATTTACTTTAATGTTGCTGTATACATGGAAGTCCGTCGCAACGAGAAAACAAAATTGCTGCTAACCAAGTTTTCCTTAGAAGCGAAGGAGAAGTTACTCAAGAATAAGAGAGCTTTTTACACGACAATTATTGTACTATTTGCCATTTTTCTGTGTTTATATTCCAGTAAAATATTCTCTTATTATTGTTAGATACTTTGAAGACAGCATCCCTTCTAATGTAGGACGTATTGTTATACATCTTGTAACTTTATTTCCAATACTGAATTCGTTGTTTAATCCGTTGATTTACGCTGTGAGAATAAGATATTTTCGCGTAGCTTTCATTCAGTTGTTGTCACGAAAAAACTATTGCACAAGCTGAGGAACTTGAAAGGAAGATCTTTGGACCAAGACAAGTTGGAGTCATAGCTACTGCTGAACAACGACAAGGGAGGGCTAGCCGAGAAGAAAATGTGCAACAAGGAAATGAGACATTGAACAATGAACACGAAACTACAGCGCAGTCATAAGTCATTAGATCGTTTTCATGGATTTTATAAGAAAAATGAGCAAAAATATAAGTGAATATGGCCTATAAAGAGAAAGATAGAGGGGGAAAAATCGGATATTAATACATCTGAAAATTAGTTGCGTAAAAGTAGATGTATGTACACAGGCGTATACCAAATTAATATTATTTAACACGCCTATTTGACAAAAGGTCTGAAGTTATAACATCATTTTAAAATTGTAAATGTGTTTAATTGGTTGATCTTGTTTAGTTTATTCTGAAGTGTGGCGAGCCCTTTTCATCGGGATATTTGGCAGAATCCGTGTTATGAGCTGATAAACATGGGCGCAAGGAGCCAATCAGAAGGCCAGAAATGCAATAACAGTGATTGAGTATTTAATTCCTCGCGAAGCGAGGCCGAAGGCCTCGCGTAGCGGGGTTTATAATTCTGTCCCCCAAGAGCTCACGCGAGAGCAATTCTCGTGTGGCCTTTACGGTCATATTTATTTATTTATTTATTTATTTATTTATTTAATTGTTTGTTTGTGGAGTTGGGGGATGTCATGACGTCACACGCGCTCGTGGCCTAATGGCTTAAGGCGCTAACTTTTAAATCTGATCTTCAGGATTGAGGGCGACAGTTCAAATCCTAAAGCGTCCTTTTTTTAATTTCTTTTTTTTATTTAGGTTCGAATCCGGGCCGTTCTCTCTTTTTTTTTTTTCTTTTTTTTTCTTTTTTTTTCTTTGTTTAATAACATTGACTTAGACGTAACTGTAGAAACAGGAGCCGCAAGAATTACTCCAAGTTTGTTTATCGATCGAATTATCGACCGAATTTATATGGGAAGTGACTTTGTTGGACGTTAATAGTGCGGAGAATTTAGAACAAAAAAAACCCCGGCTTTATTAAATCCTGTATCAAGAACAGGAACATGAACGACGACTCAAGAATTTCTCAAAGTACGATCTAGACATTGTACATTTACCGGTTTGACATCTGAGAACACGGCTTCAATTCGATTCGATATGCTTCACAGACTTCACAGTAAAAAATATATTCGCGGCTTATTCACGGCGTTGAAAAAAGGAAATATGTTTTCAAATGTTTCCTTAATAAGAAAAGGAAATGTTCTTTGCATGAAATAATAATAATTGATGCAAATCTGTTGTCGGAAATCCAGGACATATTCTAAGCGGTGTCACGCAAGTTACTCGTCCACGTTCGTCGAGAAACTGAAGACCGTCAACAGTATAAAAGGGAAGATGTCGGGAGACCAGCGAGCTCCAGTCGATCTCTAAAGCCTGGTTATTACCCTCACACCCCAACAATAATTAATCCCCATCACAGATTCGCGAGGACCCATGCGAGTCACGTATTACTAGTAAAAAGATTTAATATGTAAGATTAAAAAATAACCCAAACTAAAAAAAGAAAGATCAAATAAAGCAAATCGGTGACAAAACCTCCACCAAGATTAAAAGGGGAAATAATTGAACATTGCGCGAGAGATCAATGACCGCGCAAAAACATTTTTATATCATTTTAGCGCGTTTTCGCTAATCGCTCATCCTTGCGTTCGGCCCGGCGAGGGAAAAAAATGAAGACGAAATGCACGCAATCTCTAGCGAAACATTTTCAACTAATGGTATGAAAACTAAATTGTTAGTAAGCGCTATATTTTTGAATACACGTTTCATGGTTAATGAAATTAAATAATACGCTCAATAGGAAAGGGTTTATAATAAAAATCGAGGTTGACGCAGATTAAAAAGATTTTACACTGATTTTAGTAAAAACGTTTTCGGACACTCAGCGATCGTTGCGATCCATATGGAAACCACTCTTGCGATCGTTGCGACTGCGTTGCGATCATATGGAAACCATTAGAATGTGAATGTTTCAGGGATATAAATATTATAAATTTCGGACACTTCAGTGACCTTCATCAGTTAGAATGTTTATTTATCGCCATTTTTCGCGGCCGTTCTTTGCCGAGGAAAAGACGAAATGCGCGCAGTCTTCACCGTATTAAAATAGCCGCAAACATGTATTATTATTATTTTGACCATGCATTAGCTGAAAAACTCCTAAAAACGTAATTGTTACGACAACAGCTGGGTTTTACACAGATGTTTTGACGAATTAATGAAATATTATGCTCAATAGCTCAATCATCCATCGCCCGCTTCGCGCTCCCGCCCCCACTAACCGGAATGCCTGGAACTAGCCTGCGAGCAGACTCCCAGTCTTGTTTTGGGATTCGCGCGCGAGTTTTGGCTTGAAACACGCGCAAACAAGAGAGCCTGTTCGCTTTCTCGCTCGACGGATAAAGGGAAAGAGTTTATATTCCTTTAAGTCCAGGCCAAACGAGGACGCTACTATCGCCATGCGTGTGAAGCTCCCCGCTAAGCTACAGGGTCGTACGATCGGACAACAAGTTTCTACACTCTTGGTACATTTCTAAGTGCACTTCACCATCTGTATGATCCGTAAACCTTTGTTTCACGACCCGTACGGGTCGTACGGGTAGACTGATTCCATTTACGGGTCACAACCCTCAAGAGTTCTAACCCTGCGATAGACCGGGCCTGTCTTGCTTGATATTTTAGCAAATTCTCCCAACTACTGACTACAGAACCACAAAAATATTTAAAGTAATATATCAAACACGAGAGAGAGTGTTTCATCCGATTTCCAAATACCGAGAAGGGAGTTGAAAACATGACGCGTAGCGGAGTATTTTTGACGAAATTTGAGATGTTTGGAAATCGGATGAAACACTGTCTCGAGTGTTTGATATATCTTATCGATCGAAACAAAAACTAAGCAGTAAACGGAGAAATAAAATCGTAAAACAACGATGCTAATTAAGACCGGGTATCCAAACCTCCGACACGGTTTATGATTTCCGTTGTTACAACTTGATGAATTATTCATGAGTTTAGGAATTCTCTTTCTTGTATTTTCTCTCTCTGTCAGGTAATTTTCACATCAGGAATGGTGCATGGATGTGGAGATTGAACTGGCTGGCAGATGTAAGCGCTCGCGGAATGGACAATTCCTTCGGACTAATGATGAACTATAGATACGTGGTAGAAGATGTAGACAAGAATAATCAACAGTACTTGCTCAACGGCACTGTGGCTGCTTCGACACAGTTTCTAGAGCCACTACAATAACGTTTACACGAGCGTGACTCGGTCAGCTTGAACGTTGCGTGACATGAAACTCCATTGGGGTCAAAGTGATTAGTTTCTAATGAAACTGTGGTGCTGCGTCAGCGGGCAAGTGGAACACTATGTTGATTATCAACTCCGAGTTGATAATCAACATAGTGTTCCATTGGGGTCAGTTCGGGACGCGTACATGTACCAGTCACGGAGGAACAGAAAGACAGTTGTTGGACAACTCGTACCCAGGGTCTTTGTTCATCTCGTTGCCTGGAGCGCGAGAGGGTGGGATGAAGAAAGAGCCTGGGACCTCAACACCACAATAATAACAATGACATTTTAAAAATAAATAAATAAGTAAAGTCTTTATTCAGAACTCGAAACACACGTTTTGGTTTGTAATAAATCGATATAATGAAAAACCTAAGAATTTACCTGAAATCTCTCTCTACAACGACCACCTTGGGGGAGAATTAACTGGCAGTTGTAGAGAGGTCGCCATTGTAAGGAGGTTGCACGACGTGTGGCCGTTGTAGAGAGGTGGCCGTTTAACGGGACACACCTGGCAAAAATTTTACTGATTAAATATATTAGGTTTGTACGGTGTACCACTAGTATGCAGTTGGTTTTTTGGTTTTCTGTATATTACAGCTGTTTCGAGAAAGGTTGTCGGAAAAAGCGCACGCGACAATCCCGAAAGGTAATCTGGGATATGATCAGCAAGGTACGTTCCTGACACAAGCTGTCGAACCTACTTTTGTTGCTTTCTTTTAGCACTCGCAAACATACTTCCATGGCGTCTCGTGCCATTTTCTCAGATTTCCCTGAAATGCTGAAGTCAAGGAACCGTGAACTTAAAACTACCCACAATACCTTTCGGGATTGTCGCGTGCGCTTTTTTCCGACAACCATTATCGAAACAGCTGTATTTGTCTGTTTAAAAGCTCTCTGACTAGCACTTCGGAACACGGGCGACGAAAAAGCTGCAAAGCTGAGTCAAAGTCCGTGGGGAAGTTTGCAGAATAATGTATGGTAATTCCTGGAATATTTATTGTGTTTGCTACCAATCTAGAGGCGAGATGAAACCGCAAGAATAAACCGCAAGCCGTAACGGTAATTAGTCTGTCTAATCTGAAAGGTTCGAGTCACGAAACAACGTAAATTGTGGCTATTCAAGTTGTTTATTCTTGGAAGGAACGATTTTACCAAAAAAAGAAATGTTTCAACTTGCGGTTATTTTATGTTGCCGACGCAACCAGACTGGGCGCGCGCGGCGCCAAATGCAACCTCGTCCCCAGAGTCTTCTCGGCGTTCAAAATGGCGGCGCCGAAGAAGACCCTGGCGAACAGCAGGTCACGTGACCACAAAATTAGCCAATCGCGAGCCTCGCCCGCCATTTTGAAACAATCAAAATCTCCAATATTTTTGGAGACACGTGACCTGCTGTTCGCCAGGGTCTTTCTTCGCGCCCACCCGCCATCTTGAAAGCGGGGATGGCCCTGGGGACGAGGTTTGCGCCAAATGTTATTTTGCGATGACTCGTTACAAAACACTGAAATTTTAACTTTTATTTTTCATGGCGTTTTATTTAGATTTTTAGCTAGAGCAAAGCTATTGTTTTGATAATTTAACAGCAGATAGTTTCTGGTCCAAGAATTACAACTTTTCTCTTTTCCGATGGTAATTACTGTTGCGGATTGTGGTTTAGTTCTTGCGGTTTCATCTCGCCTCTGATTGGTAGCAACAAAAGATTCCAGAAATATTTCGTGCGTTCACGGCTGAGCGGATTTCACTGTAATTCCTCGCACTATTAACAGTGGTTACATATTCAGCAATCTGCATTGGCAAAAACATGAGTTGGTTTATTTTTCCGATAAAACAGGGGCACCCAACGGATCGTTTCGGTGAAACTATCCGTTCGGAAGGCCTATAATCGCCTCAGATATTCGGATTAAAGTTTGGAGTTTTCTTTAGGGAAATATCATCTTTGAACTTTCTTAATATGGGAAAATGAATGCCTATTATTTTCGGAGAGATCAAAATTTCGTTTTGGGTAGAAAAAAAGGTCAGCTAGGATTTTCAGTTAGGAAGAGCTGAGGATTTTTCGGGAAATGGCTAAAAAAACCCTAAATAAATCTAAAGTTCCCCTAGAATGACCGAACATATATAAATTTTATAGCGCAGCTTAGAGTTCATTTATAGATCTTTAAAAGCACTCCAGACAGCCTAAAATAGTGTTTTAAAGCATTTGGAACAAAACCGTCGTTGGATGCCCCTGATAAAAGGGTCAAAGAGGTTCAACGTACTACATTGCCTACAGCACAATAAGTGGGTCGTTTCGCTCCGCTTTGATGTACCGCAGTACTCATTACCTGTAGAGAGCTTTTTAATGACATCCTAAGTCATTATACTGCAGGAAAAGGAAATCGTTTTTGCAGTGACAAATATATTACATACTACTCGGCCATGCTAGCTTTCACGCGCCACCACGAGCCAAACGTATGAAATCAAAATTACGATAAACCGGTGAACAGGAAAAACAACTAAAAAAAGATTAAAAATGCGATAATCAGGGGCACCCAACAACGGTTTTCTCCCAAATGCTTCAAAACACTATTTTAGGCTGTCTGGTGTGCTTTTAAAGATCTATAAATGAATTAATAGGCTGTGCTATAACATTTATATCTGTTTCGGTCATTCTAGGGGAACTTTAGACTTCACGAATTTATTAGGGCTTTTTTAGTCATTTCCCGAAAACCTCAGCTCTTCCTAGCCTGCGATGGAAGTCGGCTGTATTCGCAGGCTAAGCTCCTAGCTGGCCTTTTTTTGCTACCGAAAACGAAATTTTTATCTCTCCGAAAATAATAGGCATTAATTTTCCCATATTACAGTAAGAAAGTTTCGAGATGATATTTCCCTAAAGAAAACTCCAAACTTTAATCCGAATATCTGAGGCGATTATAGGCCTTCCGAACAGGAATTTCAACGAAACGATCCGTTGGGTGCCCCTGTATTATGTGCACGGCTACCGGCTTCGACAACAAACCATTGAAGAAAATCATTTACTTTTGATATCTTGAGCTTCTCAACAAAAGTGCCGATGTCAAACATGCAAGTTCATTGGATCCGCTTTCTGCTGTTCAGTTATTGAAACTTTGATTTATTGATACTTCGTAAGAATCCCTTAAGAGTGAATGTCCCTTATAATCGAAGAAAATTGAAAAATTCGCGGACACGGTCAAAAATCGATTTGGCTCATATTTTGTCTGTGGGAAGCTTTACATACTTAGACAAAACAAAATGAGGTTAGATTTTTGAAATATCCATTTTAACGGGAATAAACCGTTGAAAACCGACTGAGGGTGAAAAGTTCAAGTTTCACCTTCTGCGAACTCGAAATTATGGCAGTTTTCAGGCAGTTCTCATACAAACTAAAACGTAACAGCAGAACTTATCCAGCTATACATACATAGTGTGGGACTTCCTTTATCGAGATATAGTGGTATTTTTTGTCTCGTGTTATTTCTGAAGGAACCACATCCCGATTATGAGACGACATCTTCGGCCTTTCGTAAACAAGCCAAAGGCGGCTCAAATTAGCTTGGCAAAAAAGCATGTGGTAGTGTCTCAAAATTTCTAAAAAATATTTCCAGCGACTCTAGAAGAATAGTTCTATACGATTCTGGTCTTATTTTTGTTTGGGATCTTCTGCTATTTTAATATAAAAACTGACCAAACTCGACCTAAATTACAAATGACGCCATGTTGAAACGATTGACATCAGAATTTATCGCTTTGTAATCAAGTAATTGTTTTGGCCAAATATATCCCCATTGATGCTTAGAATCAATAGAAACGTATAGATGATGTTTATAATTAGACTGACTCTAGATATACCGAGATATATAAAATAAATTTCGACTATAACATACCTTGCAAATCGCGCCATAATTACGGTGAATTACTCTAGCTCGTAAATTCCCGATTGGTATTTTGCCATACTACAGTCTGCTTTCACATTCACTCGGCATTAAATTATATTTATTTGCATCCATATATAAGAAAAACTCTATGTTGTCTTCATAATCAGTTTCGAATATACTGAGAAACAAACTGAGTGGAGGGCTCGATCGAGTCGAGTGACTGAAATCCGATCGAGTGACTGAAATCCGATATGCGTGATCTCAACAGCAGTAACAAACTTACTGTCACGCAACCCTTCAGTTCGGCCTTTATCTCAGTTAGAGTTTCTTTTTCATAACGCTTTAAATTGATCAACTGATAATATCTTGCTGACTGGCAGTTAACGGGAAGAGCAGGCGTACTCTTGGACAAATTCTGTCAGTCGTGCAATAAATTCCCTTTTCCATTTTTTGAGCTGAAATGTCAGTAAGGGACTGTGCAATAATTATCAGGAGGGGGGGGGGGGGGGGTTGGAAAATGGGCTTCATGTAGGAAAATATTAGTTAATATCCCCTCCTAAAGGAGTGAATTTTAGTTATTGCCCCCCCCCCCCCCCTCTAATCAGTCAGAAAATTATGTACAACCCCACCCCCACACATGCACGCACACCTTTATACAAGTACCCTGCATTTTCTCTACACGCACCTGTGAATTAAAATCTTAGAACAGAAAGAAAGAGCTCCTACTACATGTTTAATTGTTGGACATCCGTGTCTAGAACAAACATCACATCCGGAGCAATGAACAACAGAGCCATAGCAGAAGGAAAGGAGCATATGTGTTATTTTCGGTCCCCACCTTATAAATAGGTATGGATTCGCCAATGTTATATGTACTTGAAATAAAATGTTAAGCCCCCCCCGCTTTTGAGTGACTTATTTTACCTTAAGCCCCCCTCCCCCCCCCCCTCTCCTTGCTTTGAATTTACTCTATGCCCCCCCCCCCCCCCCCCTCTGGTTTTCCAATCCCCCCTCCTGGTAATTATTGCACAGTCCCTAATGAGGCTCCATTAGGGGTTATAGAGATACGGGATATTTGAGAAAAAATTATCTTTGAAATTCCCCCTTGGGGAAAGTCAATAAAGTATGTATGTATGTATAGGGATACGGGATACTGAAGGAAAAAATTATAGGGATATTGGAAAAAAGATATATTGGGATATTCAACTGGAACTTTCTTCGCAAGATTTTCTTAACATTTCAATTAATCAATATTATTTTCAAACAAATTAAAATAAAACAAATTAACAATAATTAATACTGATCAAAATGGACCGATATGCTGCTGGTTTGTACATTTTCGGTCATTTTCGTCAACTTCCGGGTCCTGTTGTGGTGCCCTGTGGACACCTGTTGTTGAACTGGGTGGTTACCTAGCAGATTGAAAACTTTTTTTGCAAACTTTTTGTTACCGGGAAATATGTCGCCAGTAATCATCATTATAATGTATAAGGGATAGAGAACACATAATTAAGGGGATATGGGATATTTAAAGAAAAAATTAAAGAGATACGGGATACCCAGACCCCCCCCCCCCCCCCCCCCCCTAATGGGACCTCAGTAATATCCACCCCGAGGTAGATGCAAATTCTTCTTAGCATAGCAACACTTAAAGGTCAAATGGCACAAAATTGGACAATTTCCGAGAATTTCCGACGGCTGAACGAAAACGAACCAGAAATGACCGCGCTGGAATGGAAACGAATGTATGTTTTTTGTGACATCATATGTGGTGACCTTATTTTCACGCGTGTTTTCGCTCGTGTTTGAAGCTTGCAATTTGCTTGGGTCAAGTGTTCTGGGTTTGATCGGAGATTATTCCATAGCCGGTATTGACGAAATTACAACAAATTAATTAATCTCATCCATTCCTTGCATCTCTTCTCGTCGTTAGGGAATGTAAAAAAGCTTACGCCTGATTAGGGACCTTAAGCAACCACGACGGCGACGGAAACGAGATCTTCACAAAACAATAGATTTAATTAGTCAGCCAATTGCTCCGCACGTGCGTTTTGCATTTTAGTACATTTCTTTGCCGTCCTCTGCAAAACAACAACGCCAAATGACCAATTGCAAATTCACGGTTATTATGGAGAACGTGAACACACGACGGTGAATTTTCCTTTCTCTATCTGCACTTGAACTCTGTCCCTGCGAATTCAGCTCCTGGATGTGTTGGAATAATCGCGAAATAGTTTATAGGAATGTGAATTCACTTTTTTAAGTGACGTTTTTGAACAGTTGCTACAGTTAAAAGCAGCCACAAAACACCACACTTGTTGATGCTTTGAAACTGCAGAATTTCAATTCCCGCTCTTCTTGCGGACTCGCTCGTGTATTGTGACATCATATGTGGTGAGCTTCCCATTTCCGACAATTTTCCGACGTTATTCCGAACGCTTCCGTTTGTGGAAGCGAAAAAAAGGCGATTTTCAAAGTCGAATATCTCAGCGACGTTTTGTCTAAATTGTTTCAAACTTCAGAATATGATTGTTCATAATATTCCCTAAGATTCGACTTTAAAACTAATCTTATTAAAATTTCATTGCATTTGACCTTTAAAGTTTTTAGTTTCTTTCTTTTTACAAGCTCACAGATATTACGATCGGACGATACAATAGGATGCTCATGGAGAGCCACATCCCTCATTACATTTGCATACAGAGCATAGAGGCGAAGTCTCGGATTCAGCTGAAGTTTCGTTCTCGTCCGCGCTAACTTCACGTGAGTCTGTGCCTACTAATCGTTTCTTTGCTGAAAGACGGCAAAAGAAACCAGCTATCTGCTGTGATGTTAGGTTTTTTTAGGAACTGAAAAAAAAAATTAACAGTTTTCACACTTCATCATGCAGTCATGCCACCAAAAACAGCATGAAATAGAATTCACCGGAAATGTTATTTGCCGATTTCGTGAAGTAGTCTGCTGTAACGGGTGTCAATTTCCATGTCTAGCTTGTTTCATGGCGCAGAATTCCGTATTTAATCTCGAAATTTATAGATAAATGAATCTTGGTGACCTGAAAACAATATAACATGAGGTGTAGCCTGCAATAATTCTAGACGCAAATGAATTTACCACGAAAACCAACATGGCAAAAAAAGACCTTATTGAATTACAACTATTTTTTACTGATATCTCCCGTTAGTTCAATGATTTTGAATTTATTTTTTACTTAAATATGCATACAGCATGAAAAAAAATTGATCACTTCCGTCATCAGTAACCAGGTAACTAGATAAAAATGTCTAACGTGCACGAGTTCTTGGGAAAAATATTCAAAGGTCAAAAAAATTGGTCCACCGTCCACGCCATTCCTTGATTTTTAGCGGGATCATTTGCGGTCCACTCTGGGGATCATTTGCGGTCCTGGGATCATTTGCGGTCCAATTTGGGGATCATTGCGGTCGGGGATCATTTGCGGTCCCGGGATCATTTGCGGAGCTGTACAGTACTAACATCACAGCAGATAGCTGGTTCTTTTGCGTCTTTCAGCAAAGAAACGATTAGTAGGCACAGACTCCCATGAAGTTAGCGCGGACGAGAACGAAACTTCAGCTGAATCCGAGACTCGCCTCTATGCTCTGTGTGCAAATGTGATGAGGGATGTGGCTCTCATGAGCATCTATTGTATCGTCCGATCGTAATATCTGTGAACTTGTTAAAAAGAAAGAACCTAAAATCTTTAAGTGTTGCTATGCTAAGAAGAATTTGCATCAACCTGGGGGTGGATATTACGGACATTTCAGCTCAAAAATGGAAAAAGGAATTTATTGCACGACTGACAGAATTTGTCCAAGAGTGCTCCTGCTCTTCCCGTTAACTGCCAGTCAGCAAGAAATTATCAGTTGATCAAGCGTTATAAAAAAGAACTGTAACTGAGATTAAAGCCGAACCTGAAGGGATTGCGTGACAGTAAGTTTGTTACTGCTGTTGAGATCACGCAATAATAGGATTTCAGTCCTTCCCCCCGCCGTGTACCTCACTTCGACTCGATCGAGCCCTCCACTCCGGTTTGTTTCTCAGTATATTCCCCCCCTCACTGATTATGAAGACAACATAGAGTTATTTCTTATATATAGGATGCAAATAATATAATTTATGCCGAGTGAATGTGAAGCAGACTGTAGTATGGCACAAAAGACCAATCGGGAATTTACGAGCGAGAGTAATTCACCGTCATTATGGCCCGATTTGCCAAAAGGTATGTATAGTCGAAATTTATTTCTATATATCTCGGGTATATCTAGAGTCAGTCTAATTAGAAACATCATCCTATACGTTTCTATTGATTCTAAGCATCAATGGGGATATATTTGGCCAAAAACAATTACTTGATTACAAAAGCGATTAAATTCTGAGGTCAATCGTTTCCACAGCGGCGTCATTTGTAATTTAGCGTCGAGTTTGGTCAGTTTTTATATTAAAATAGCAGAAGATCGAACAAATAAGACCAGAATCGTTATATAGAACTATTCTTCTAGAGTCGCTGGAAATATTTTTAGAAATTTTGAGACACTACAACATGCTTTTTCGACCAAGCTAATTTGAGCCGCCTTTGGCTTGTTTACGAAAGGCCGAAAGATGTCGTCTCATTAATCGCGGATGTGGTTACCTTCAGAAATAACACGAGACAAAAGAATACCAACTATATCTCGATAAAGGAAGTACCACACTATGTATATATAGCTGGATAAGTTCTGCGGTTACGTTTGAGTTCGTATGAGAACTGCCTGAAAAAACTGCATAATTTCGAGTTCGCAGAAGGTGAAACTTGAGCTTTTCAACATCAGTCGTTGTCAACGGTTATTCCCTGTTAAAATGGATAGTTCAAAAATTAAACTCATTTCGTTTTGTCTAGTATGTAAAGCTTTCCCACAGACAAAATATGAGCAAAGTCGATTTTTGACCGT
>MU827927.1:0-26212 GCA_029204205.1 Desmophyllum pertusum
GACGACACAAATAACGGCCTGCGTAGGAGACGACTACCACACACGCACCGCCAAACACGACATAGCTCAATATTGTTCGTGTTCAGTGCAATAGCGTTCTTTCCAGGAGCATATTAACCTGGAGCCTCCATCTCCCTTATGTGGCCCTATGACACAGGGCAGTTACACCTTGAGCTATTTTTAGAAATTACTTTTGCCGCGAAAATAAACCCGTCGCGAGCACGAGGACGAGGTTGTCATTCATGTTTCAGAACGTGGAATGAGAACATGGATTTATTTTCCCAATTATTATACAGATTTATTCCGTTTGATAGGCTTATTTTCCCTTTTTCTTCAGGGCTGGCCGTTATTTCAACTGGGTACCCCAAGGAAGTGTTTGTCGTGAGTACGCCGGTTTCTCGTTATGGGGAGCGCCCATATATGGTAGTAATTTCGACGCTGTATTCACGTGTTTTTTTTTTTAATGTGGCATAATTGTCACAGCCGGTGGTACTTATCAGTAGTAAAAATGAGATAATTTTCAAACTCATTCGGATATTCCAGCTGGTTTTCAAGATCAATCCGCGAACCTTTCGTACTCAAATTTGGCCAGATTGTAGTTCGAGGGACTAGTCTTTCGAGATGCGAGAGCTGTTATGGAAATCGAATCGAAGAAATGCTTTTTTAGGGCAAAGTTCGAGAGGAGGTATACGGAATTTGTCGGTCCAAAACTGCTCGAAGTTGCATGCCTTGTTGCATTATTAGTATTCTAGAAGCGAGTAAAAACTTTGAAGTCAGAAAACTGCTCTCGCGCGCATCAAATCACCGTAAAAACCGCTTCAAAGCAAAGTTAAACAACGTCCAAACATTTTGCAAAGCCCCGATGGCAATAGCAGCATGTAACAAACTAGTAAGCATCTGACAAAGCCCCGATGGCAAGAGCAGCATGTAACAACTTTGAACTAGTAAGCATCTGCAAAGCCCCGATGGCAAGAGCAGCATGTAAACAACTTTGAACTAGTAAGCATCTGCAAAGCCCGATGGCAAGAGCAGCATGTAACAAACTAGTAAGCATCTGCAAAGCCCCGATGGCAAGAGCAGCATGCAACAAACTAGTAAGCATCTGCAAAGCCCGATGGCAAGAGCAGCATGTAACAAACTAGTAAGCATCTGCAAAGCCCCGATGGCAAGAGCAGCATGTAACAAACTAGTAAGCATCTGCAAAGCCCCGATGGCAGGAGCAGCATGTAACAAACTAATAATAAGCATCTGCAAAGCGCCGACGGCAAGAGCAGCATGCCAAAATAAATTAAACATGCGACATTAAAGCATCTGCGAAGCCCCGATGGCAAGAGCAGCATGCTAAATAAACCGTAAGCCAAACAAGGACCTGCAATTAGTCCAGTTGGCAAGAGCCATGTAAAGCAAACTCAAACATATCACAAAACAATAGCAAGCATCTGCAAAGCTCTGAAGGCAACAGCAGCGAGCTAAATAGATGAAAACATATGACGTTCAAACTGGCACGTGTAACACAAGTAGACGAGAATATGCAAAACAAACCGACTGGCACCAAAAGACAACCGAATATAAAATTACATAAAACGACAAATAAAGCGGTGAACTAAGGTAGTAGAAATAAAACAGAAAACCGCAAAACACTAGAGGCAAAAAGCGAGCATGAAGGCGAAATGTACGGCAGGAAGAAAACGCAAAGGAAACGCGAAAACCGTAGGAAGAGAAACAAATATAAAATACATGAGCATGATAACAAATAGGAGATAATATTCACTTCTAAAGTTTCCTGATCAGTCGAAGTAATAGCAGGAGCGGCCAAAGTAGCTTGAGCGGCAGCAACATTTTCAGTTGAAACTTGTGCGGGTTCGACAGGCAAAGCGAAGGTTGATAAGCTTGTATGGGGCGCCGTTTGTAAATTTATTATTTAGCAGAAACTGAGTGCTTTTTATCATTATTTAAATGGTTATATGATATAATGAATCGGAGACAGTGGTTGCTATTTGGTTATATCATATAACCAAACATGCCAAAATGGTTATGTCAAATAATGAAAATTTCTTAGCAGGGATACATTTTGGTTATTTGATATAACCATCCGTTATCAACGTTGGCAGTATTTGGTTATTTAAAATAAACCAATTGAAAGTTAACTCCACAAATGGTTATTTCAAATAACCAATTTACTGCCATTGCCAAAAAAATGGTTATATCAAATAACCAAATTATCGGGCATATACTAAAATCAGGAACACTGGAATACCGGAACAACGGAACACACCGGAACACTATATCCAGATTTTCCATACCCCTTCCATGTTAAATCTCCCGATAAATCAAACTGGAGCCTGCCAATTCAACCATGCAGTCGAACTAGAAAGATATACTAAATTACAACTCGCTGAAATCTGGAGATTGCCAAGCCTAAGAACAATCTGCCCCACAACGAACGCAAAGCGATCCGTAAAGAGTTGAAAGATAACTCTGAAATCAATATTAAAAAGGCAGACAACGGCTCTACTACATTCATTCTTAACAAACAAGATAAAATTGCAGAGTGTCAGATCCAACTAGATTATGAAGAAAAACTATAGACCCTTCGCAACACCTATGGTGGAGAAGACTTCTGCTTGAGTCGAATGACTTATAATAGAACTCAACCCGAAATAAATCATATTGACGGAATGACGCGAAAATGGCTATCTCAAGCAGCAAATTCGCCGCGCATTCCAGTTTTCTACACTCTCAGTACAAAGACCGATATTAGGCTACATTTGAGAGGGTATCCATATAATCTGGTACATAAAGCCCTCTCAGAATTGAAATTCGAAGAGAGTCAGTGATATAAATTATCGAAAAATTATTCTCCTCGAAAATTGTTTTTGAAGAGTTTACGGTTCGAAGCAACTTAAGGGCCTCGCCTTTACTGACCCCTGGTGGGTGACAGGAAAGAGAAATGTGGGTACCAGTGGCGGATACAGGGGGAGGGGAGGGGAGGGTCCGGACCCCCTATCAGACCTTAGGGTTCTTTGCTTTCTCTATTATCCATAGCAAAACCATCTCCAGAATCCACCAAAATGCACTTTAAGAGCCTAAAATCTAATTTTTTTTTTCTGTGGGAGGCCCCCAAACACCCCCTTCGCGCCTTTATTACTGCCGTCTACTTCCAAAATTTTCCTTCAATCTACTTCACATTTTCGGGAAAACCCTGGGACCCCCCTATAAAAAATCCTGGATCCGCCTCTGTGTACTGAGATGATTCGATCGGTTGTAGTGGGTGCGCACGTCAAGGATAAACTCATGTATCCAAGAAAATATGTTCAGTCTTTGCCTGAGATTTCAGCCATAACTGTAATGGTTTGGTGATGTCTGTCAGCCTGCTCAAAGAAGCCATTGATTTCCTCTATGCTTATGGTCCACATAGAGAACACGTCATCGCGATATATCTATTCCGCACTCAGTAGTGGCTTTGTTATGCTTTTACTTAAGATTTCGGTCTCAACCGCTGCCATGAAGATGGCCAAAGCCACTGCCACTTTCGTTCCCATAGCAGTTTCTTGTGCTCAGAGATAATTCTAATACCGTGTTTCCTCGAATAAGCGCCCACGCTCTAATAAGCGCCCACCCCCTCGGCCAAAATAGCAAATAAGCGCCCCCCTCGAATAAGCGCCCCTTCCCTCCCCCTCACTTTCTTAAATAGTAAGGATATCACAAGGAAAGCCTGTTTCTATTGTCATCTGTACGTGACAGTGTATGCGACCGGACTACGGTATTCGCATAAGAAAGTTTAACAAACGAAAAACTTTTATTACGTTTACATGGATAATAATGTAGATTTTTTCCATTATGAAGATTTAGCCAAAATAAAGTTACAGTTCGTTGAAAGAAAAAATGACGGTCGCGAAAAGCTAAGAAGCCAGCCAAGTGAAGTTATCTCAATCCTTATATACGCTTCGAGGGAGACCGCTGACAAATAATGATCACATATAACTCGCACAACGCAACATACAGAAAATACTCCACAAAAATATGCAAATAAATCTTCAATCAGGAAACGCCCGTTGAATATTAATCTTATCGACGCTGTCTTAACCTTCGCGACGTACTAGTTCGTGCTACACAATTGACCCACTACCACCGGCATTTACCACTGTAAATTCAAACATGATTTTCTCACCTCAGCCCTGCCACATCCAAGACAAGAACTAACAAATTGAGACAAATTAGAAACCGTATAGCTCGACCAACCAAATTTATATGTGATTGAATGTAAAGCCGGGTAGCTGCTATCAGAAAAAGCGATAAATGCATTATTTTACCCGCCATTTTTCAATTAGACACCACACAAATGATAGGGCGCTTTGTCAAGTTTCGGAGAGCTATGTTTAAGCCCTTTATGAGGGTTGCTTCTCGCACCACGAGGGTCACCCAAATAGGGCGCGGTGTACTGAAATAACCTGCAATCAGGTTCATTTTCTCGTGCTCTCATTCTCGCCTGATCATAGGGCAGCCAGGGCACGGAAAAGTGCAATTTGAATAAAGCGGCGAAGCACGGTGTTCGGCTCTTTTAGTGCAGAGTTGATCAGAACTCAAGTACATTCGGAATCAACCAGTCAGAAGCTCTACCTATACTGTCCTGTTATTCTACGATATCAAGTCACTGATCATGACCTGATATTTTGAAAAAGCCAAAGTTAATTCAAGCTACACTTAGCAACTCTCGCATGCATGAATATTTTGGCAACTATCAACTGTATACCTCGCCAAAATTCGCCTGAAGTGTCGCCGACTCCGTACTTAAAATGACTATGTGATGGTAAATCTTTAGTAACAATAACAGCATTTTAGTCTCTTCACGGTTTTGTGGGAAATGTTGGATTCCAGTGAATCCCTGATTTCCTTGATTCTTGTAATGTGGTTCTACATTTGAGTTTCAGAGGATGAAATGTTTCAACATTCAAGTCAGGCGCGGATCCAGACCGGCTTACACCGTTTTACGGAAATCGATCAAATTTTCCAAATGACTCAAAATCAAGGGAAATATAATTTTAGAGAGTGAAAATCTAAAAACGTTTGCCTCCGGACTTCCATAGATTCAGCGCTTACACTCTAGTAAACCGGTCAAGTTTTTTCCTGGATCCGCGCCTGATTAGTGAAAGCTCTTGCGTAGTACTATCCTCTGTTGCTGGAATTTCAAAGCCGCTGCCATTCAATTTCAAATTTGAATCATTCAGTTTATTTTGTAATTACTTACAGTGGAACCTCGATATAACGATACTCGATATAACGATGTTCTCGGTATAACGATCAACATTTGACAGCCCGGCAAATGTTACAGTAAATGTATGGAGAAAACTCCCGATTTAACGATACTCGATATAACGATATTCCCGATATAACGATCATAATCTGGCAGCCCAAACGTAAAATTTACCCCGATATACCGACGATAAAATCAATCATCGCGCGATGAGAAAGGAGGCTTAACGCTTGAAAAGATATGACAATACTCCCGGGCAATACTTTAATTAACAAATAAAGAAGCCAAAACCATGTATTATACTGTCATAAAACACGACGGGAATTTGAGAACACGAGAGAAATTTAGAAAACACGAGCCGCAGGCGAGTGTTTTCTATATTTCTCGAGTGTTCTCAAATTCCCGGAGTGTTTTATGACAGTATAATACATGGTTTTGGCTTCTTTATGTGCTTTAAAATATAGATTTACGCGCGCGAAACGATAAAACACGCTTTTCTATGATTTATACTCTGATAAAACATGGTTTTTAACCAATCAGAGCGCGCGAAATTTTCAGTCTATGTTTTAATCCTTTATAATTTAGTTCTCATTGCATAAGGACTGTAACGTGTCTGCCAACAGCTTGTTACGATAGGGATTTATACAGTACATGAAAAATCAATTATTAACAATACCCCGATATAACGATATTTTTGGCTCTTTTCCCGAAAAATCGTTATATCGGGAATTCGTTATTACGATCTCCCGATATAACGATCTAATTGGTCAGTCCCTTGGCACATCGTTATATCGAGGTTCCACTGTACTTTTATAATAATAATTTAATTTAAAACTTATTGGGCCGGATATTTAAACGAATTAAGTCTAAGTTAGGCCGTGGTTTAAAATAATTTAATGAGGTCTAAATATCCGTTTTAGCAGGTCAGTCTAAGTAGCTAATTGTGTTGTTAGTCTGTGTTATACACCTTCTAAAGGGTATACTGTAAATGACGTTAATACATTTCGGTTGTCCAGTTTAAAGTCGAGTTAGGCCATGGTTTTGTAAATCTCTGTCTAAACCTCGTTTAAATATTCGGTCCAATTAGATTAATGTCAGATCAATTTTATTTTTCCTTTTAGCTTGCTTAGCTGACTGATTGTTCGCGCGATGGGGGGGGGGGGGGGGGGGGGGGGGCAAAATGAGTTGAGGGACAAATTAAAATGAGCCAAATTAAAATGAGGGGCAAAGCCCCAATAAATTTACCAGACTAACTAATGTATTTTGTTTTCCTCATTATTCCTTCCTTACCTTATCTCTATGATTAAAAAAACTTCTAGTGCTTTAGAAAAGTCGGTACAGTCGGTACAGTCGGTACAGTCGGTACAGTCGGTACAGTCGGTACAGTCGGTACAGTCGGTACAGTCGTAGCCTGCGAGCAAGCTCTCTTGGCGTTTTTGGGGGAAAAGAGAAAGAGCGGGGGAAAGAGAGCTTGCACGGATGTCTCAGAATTTTGAATGCCGCCCCTCAAAACCCCCCGCCGTTTCCAGCTTTTGAGCTGTCAAAATTTGGTCAATTGAAACTTCGTTGTCGTCTCAATTTTCTACGTAACGCAATGCCTTGTATTCGATCTCACACGCTCGAAAGTCGTTTCTCGAAAAGTACTAAACGGGTCGAATCGAAAAACATCTCTATCGATAGGGGTTTCAAAGCGCAGGACAGCTAGAATATTTGTTCCCCGTTTGTTAGAAATTCCGCTCTGAAATTTCTGTTACAAGATTTTGCATATTTAATTACAAAAGCCAGTGTGTAGTATTTCCCAGTATGCTACGAAAAATGTTGTTTCTCCGGAACTACCGTACCATTTGACTCGAGAGAGGTCTCTTTGGAAAGCATTTTCAAAGCGCCGAACAGAAAAAATATTTAGTACGTGCCCTTCGAAGTTTACTTCCAAAAATACCTGAACTAATTTTTCTGCATGAGTGATAAACACTAAAGCTTCATGTTTGCTAAGAAGACGTCATCAATTAATTAATTTCCACCAATCAGCATTTCGCGTCGATTTTTTGAGCGCAGATATTCAAAACTCTGAGACATCGTTGCAAGCTCTCTTTCACTTTCCCGCCTCCCCACCCCGCACCCCCCCAAAATCCCCAGAGAGCTTGCTCGCAGGCTAGTACAGTCGGTACAGTCGGTACAGTCGGTACAGTCGGTACAGTCGGTACAGTCGGTACAGTCGGTACAGTCGGTACAGTCGGTACAGTCGGTACAGTCGGTACAGTCGGTACAGTCGGTACAGTCGGTACAGTCGGTACAGTCGGTACAGTCGGTACAGTCGGTACAGTCGGTTACAGTCGGTACAGTCGGTACAGTCGGTACAGTCGGTACAGTCGGTACAGTCGGTACAGTCGGTACAGTCGGTACAGTCGGTACAGTCGGTACAGTCGGTACAGTCGGTACAGTCGGTACAGTCGGTACAGTCGGTACAGTCGGTACAGTCGGTACAGTCGGTACAGTCGGTACAGTCGGTACAGTCGGTACAGTCGGTACAGTCGGTACAGTCGGTACAGTCGGTACAGTCGGTACAGTCGGTACAGTCGGTACAGTCGGTACAGTCGGTACAGTCGGTACAGTCGGTACAGTCGGTACAGTCGGTACAGTCGGTACAGTCGGTACAGTCGGTACAGTCGGTACAGTCGGTACAGTCGGTACAGTCGGTACAGTCGGTACAGTCGGTACAGTCGGTACAGTCGGTACATTATTTACAATATTTTAAGCAATTTCTTGCAATACAAAATTGACGAAATTGAGAGGCTAAAATCATTGACTGGTACATAGCCTAGAGTATAGAGACTTATACCACGTGAAAGAGCATTATTTCTTCTTTTAAAAATCTGTTTTCAAAAATCATGGGCAACTTAAAAAAAGAATTTTGAGGCCGCGAAATACAAGTAGTACTTTTGTGTAATTTGAGCTTTTCCGTCACGGCATTCCGATGCTAAACTCAAATAAACACAACATTAAAACATTTTGGAACAACAGAAGTTTAATAATACTTGCTATCAGGCACCAGCACATGTTACAGGACTATTTTCTGTGATTTGCTATCGCTTTTTTGGCAATAATAAAATAATTTAGCTATTTTATTCGACCTTGAGTTCCAAAGCGTACACAAGTCACGTAACGTTTGTCAAAGTCAACTTGAAATCAAATCAAATCGGAACATTTTGCACTCTGAAATTACTGTTTAACACACAGAACAATAGCTATGAGTGCTTTGTTATTCGTACCTTAGATTGGGCTTTCTGGATATTGAAGAAATCCATGAGATAAATCGGGAACAACATCTGTTGGCTGTATATAAATTAAATACGCGGTTTCCAAATTCGTTCAGAGATTGCGTTACATGGATTACAGTGGGAGACCGCTGTAATGTTATTTCGATTATGGGCCCCGAGCGAATTGTTTTAAAAAAACTTATAGAAATGTCACAACTGAATGGCCACAATGCATTAATTTGATTAACGTCACCGGATTTAGAAATTTAAAATAAATTAATCCAGGACCCTGTACTCAAAGGACAAGTGCGACCTAACCATCTTCATTATAGTAAAAAAAAAAAACCCGGAATGAACAAAATCAGTGGAACTAGTCATTGTCAGAGTAACCTGCGATCAGGCGTTCTTTTCCTTTTCTTTCTTTTCGCGGAGAACGAGAGCGCGGAGAGAGAGAGAGGAAAAGGAACGCCTGATACAATTATTTGCCGATTCGCTTTCCACCCACTTGTCAATGATCTGTCAAGCCTGTCAATTTTCAAAATCTACGTTACAGTTCGTGACATTTGTACACTTGCCGTTCTCTTGAATTCGGTCTTCTGACCTTCTTTGCTTCAAGTGCATTTCTAACGGGCAAGATATGTTGTATTATGAGGAGCATTTTGAAGTAGAATAGAGCCTTCGACTGTGTTTTTGCCATCAATTTCATTCCGAAAACAGCACTGACTACGATTGCGTTACACGACACAAATTTGCATAATAACGTCCTAGACATGTCTAGTCAGTCGTTATGGTCGAATGATTCCATGATTCCGTTTAGAAATTTGAATCAAATAACCATTTTTTAAGCGGAAAGCTTCAGCCGTTTTAAATGTAAGATCTTTATATTGGCTTAGTAATGATTCAGAAGAGTCCTTCCCTTCGCAAAAGGCGGTAGCGGAGTGGGAAAGTAGAAGGCCTTTCTTGTACTTTAATCGAGCGTGCACGCTGGATTGACAAAAGCCATATTAGGTACGCATGATTGACAGAAGTATTGTTTTTCGACCAATCAGGAAAACATTCAGAATCTGAATGTTGTACATGAGATCCGGCAAGTAATTGTATCAGGCCCTCCTCTCTTCGAGGAGGGCCTGATCGCAGGTTATTGTCAGAGGATGTTCCAAAACTCGACAACAGTGCAATATCTTAGACCTACACGTATACGTACACATGATTCAATTTGAAAGAAACAAGTCTCTTCAAAACAAACCAAGCGAAAGTGGTTGAATGTGAAATCGGGGATTTCCCCCTCTCGCTCTCCTCGCTAGAAGGACTAAGGGAAAGAGGGACTGCTGGTAGTCTACGCTCCGGGTAAACCTATAAGCTGGAGAGAAACTGACATTTCAGGCTGGCAGGAAAAAATTGGAGGCGAGGTGCGCAATGACCGCGAGTAGTGAGTGATCCTCGCCGCCACTGTTTTCACGTGGCAATTTTTCCCCCAATCGATGCTGCTCGTAGTTTACGTAAGATCACGGGGAACTGAGGATAAGTGCTATTGCGTCGGAAAGCTATAACTTTCGTTATAATATACTCAACAAAATATGCAGCTTCTGATTGGTCAATGACGAATGCATAAATAGGTTATAGAGTGCAATACGGAATTGTGATAAACGTTACCGGACAAGTGGAGACATTTTTGCCGCTTAATGGCATTGAAATAAGCTTTCAAGTTAATGGTTAAATGTTTTCTAAACTATAGTACTGTAATTCTTTCAAAAAGTTCACGCTTGGTTTGCCTGCGCGTTCAAATAAAACATGTAAGCACTTTAGAAACTAGTGAAGCGTTTCGTGTGCAGAGTAGCGAGATGGCCGCAGCAAAATTTTGTTGAGAATATTATAAACAAAAAATCGTATGAACTGCTCGTGCAATTCGTGATTTATGGCGATGATTTTAGGCGAGTGCAATTTTAGAACTTTCAAAACATCACGAGTGACCATAAATCACGAATTGCACTCGCGTTCATACGATTTCCTATACGAACACTCACGAGTGCTCGCGCTACTTTATAACTAGCCTGCGAATACAGCCGCCTTCCATGGCGCGTCCTGCGAGAAAGTCTGCGATTTACAGTCAGATACGTTAAGCCAATAATTCAATTTCCGTGCGGTGGTTGGTCTCGCAATGCATAATTACTGTAACGCTTTCGTTTGCTCTCATTGCTACCAGAGGAATATTCATTAAATAAACGCGAAAAATTATTGGACGCGTTTATAGTGGACCTTCTGTCTTCAGAAGACCTGAAAACGAGGCAGATTTTAAGCAAGGGTATATAAATCCCGCACATGCGCACAATTTTATAATGCTGCTGCTGGTCTTATTGCTGTAATGTGGTAAGCAATATAATAATTTACTGGATTCGCACATTATGTGGTCAGTGTAGTCCGTGCTGGAGTTCACTGGTTTTCATTTTGTATCTCCTAACGCGGTCCTCCCCTAACGTGGTCATCCCCTACCACGGTCCTCCCCTAACCCGGTCCTCCCTTAACGGGGATCTTGTTGGGTCGTGTTCTTGTACGAAGGTCTAAGATATTGCACTGTTGCCGAGTTTTGGAACATCCTCTGACAATGACTAGTTCCACTGATTTTGTTCATTCCTGTTTTTGTTTTTTACTATAATGAAGTTAGGTGATGGCTAGGTCCCACTTGCACTTTTTTACTACTGAATGAACTGATGATGGTTAGGGGCCGTCGTTTTTTTTTTTGGAGGGGGGGGGGGGGGGGGGGTAAGGAGAGAAAATATTTGGACGTTAGCGTGGGGTATTTTGAGCAAAAAAAACAAAATGAGGCATTTCTTTGTTAGTAGAAAATGAGAACAAATGAGAACAATTTCATTTCACTTACACATCTGATTGCTGTATTGCACGTAAATCTCACGACTTTCGTCGCTCGCATATGGATCCAAACGCGAGCCTGCTTGCAAGCTACTCTAGAAAAAGATTGGACATCAAAATTCCATGTGGACGTTAAGGAGGGAGGGGGGGGGGGGGGGGGGGGGTCTGACCTTGACGTCCAGTGGAGTCCAGTGGACGTTCTTGCACTTGTCCTTTGAGTACAGGGTCCTGGATTAATTTCTTTCAAAATTTATAAATCCGGTGACGTTAATCAAACTACTGCATTGTGGCCATTCGGTTGTGAAATTTCCATAAGTTTTTTTAAAAACAATTCGCTTGGGGCCCATAATCAAAATAACATTACAGCGGCCTCCCACTGTATTGCAAGTAACGCAATCTCTGAACGAATTTGGAAACCGCGTATCCAGAAAGCCCAATCTTCGGTACGAATAACAAAGCACTCATAGCTATTGTTCTGTGTGTTAAACAGTAATTTCAGAGTGCAAAATGTTCCGATTTGATTTGATTTCAAGCTGACTTTGACAAACGTTACGTGACTTGAGGGTCCACAATAAGGGTTCAAAGATCCCGCCTTCCCGCCTATTTTTTCTCGTTAATCCCGCCATCCCGCCCTTCTTTTCGTCGAAATCCCGATCCCGCTCAAAATTTTAACATTACGACATGTTTCTGTGTTATTATTAAAATAAACATCACACAAAAGACTTAGGCCCCGTCCACACTTAGGCCCAATCTCGTCCCGCGAGCCCGCGATACTTTAGAAGCATCCAAAAGAATCGTGGGCTCTGGGACGAGGTTGACTTAGGCCCCGTTCATACGTACCCGTTTTCATAACGCTAAGTTTCGAAACGCTCCGTTTTCATCGAAAAACGCATCAAAAGCTCCTCATCCACACCATCGTTTTCTTGCTAGCGTTTTCCCCGTCCATACAAATACGCTCGAAAACGCTACAACAGTCATCTGCGCATGCGACAAATAGATCTAGACGCGCCCCACACAGCGGTCAAACGTACTGCGCGCGCGCAGTTCCTGCCAAAACTTTGCAGTCAAATGTCTTAAAATTGCGAAGTCGTCCGCTTTAAAGCTCAAACTTAAGAAATTTACTGAAAACTTAAGCTTTATACTCGGAGTATGCATAGATAATGTAATAATTGTTATCCAAAAAGTGTCTCAGCTCGTATTTTGGTTACCACTGCATGTTCTATAACGTTTCCTTACAAACTTCGCGGCCATTACGCTTCAAACTCATGGAAAAGTCAAGGCCGCGGAAACCGGAAGTGGCGCGCAATTTTTGCGTTTGACCGCTGTGTGGACGCGCCCAGCTTGTGCCGCCAGACTAACCATTGATCAACCGCTGGAACCAGTTTATTAGCATGTTAGAAACATGCAGTTGCTGTTAGGAGTCCAGTTCAAATCTTCCACTGGCAAAAACTGTGAGCTTCAAGGAACAGATAATGCCGGACAATTATCAGTGAATATATTTTGAAGCCAAAAGGAGGTTTAATATTTTGTTTATTACTGCTTAAAACATTTTCTATTCTTGCGTTTTATCTTGACTGACAAACAAATTTCAATCGAGTTTCCGTTGGCGGTTTCACCACAAATATTAGCATTTGCTAACTTTTGCTAACAAATTGCTTGCTCATGAATACATTTCACCAGAAATAGTTTTTGAGGTAAGGCTGTTTCTGACCATTTCCATAGTTGCTTGATCACTACGTGGACTGGCTCCGAAACCTCTTTTTAAAATAATGTTCTGACCCGTAACGAATATTTCTTTGAAAATCGCTGAACCCTTGAACAAGCCATTTAACAGCTGGAAGTTTTCTAGAAGCCCAGAAGATTGTTTACGTGCAGTTGTCCTCGTAATAACATCTCTTTCAAGTAAGTAGTTTCTCCTTTTGTTCCTGCTATAGAAACCTAAACAAAGTTTGATCGTGGAAATGTTGGTGGACTGTACATCTATCTTTTTGTTTCGGGAGTGCAAAATCGCGTGCAACATTTTGTAAATTGAGAACTCATTGTTGATGTGGCAGGCAGTTCGATTAAGTCTGATGATCTTGGCTCTGCGATATTAAATATTCAGAACAATTGTTTTGTTTGAAAGAAATCAACAGACCGTAATTTGAAAGCGTTTCCAAATCTATTGTACAAAACCCCTCTATTTAGTAAGGCAGTCTCGTCTGTGAAGTGCATTAGTTTGTTTGCTAGAGTTTGCACTCCGTTATCATCTCGATCTACACTGATCTCTGAGGTAAGTTCCTTGAAGTTATACTCGTTTTAGTTTAAAATTCGGTGATCGCATTGCCTTTCTTAATCTTGATTAGTTCGTTGATAATTTAAACCAGCTATGTCGGTCGTTCGCTTGTGTCGTGCTATTAGTTGGCCATAGGTGAGGCTCTCCGGATGACGACATTTCTCGTAGGACGCTCCCAAGAATTTCGTATCAAGTTAGCTATGACTGCAGCTGTATACCGGTATCACTGAAGGACATCACAGCTGGCACGTTTTTCTGCCATAGCAGTAATACAGGAGCTGGGTTTTTTCGTCTATCGGACATCAGTGAACGGTCTTTAACACTCACGTTCCTTTTTGCTATCGGACATTTATAGGCCCATCGCACACGACATTATCGACATTATCATCTTACTGAAACGATTATAGTAACGACCAGAAACCGAAATACCGTGAAGAACATTTCAGTTTTCTACCGAGTTCTACCGAGTTTCCGTCGACCAAAACGCTAAAAACCGCATGCCGGAGGGCTGGATGAAAACCGCAATATCGCACTTTAGAGTGAAATTACACCGAAATACCGTATGAAAAATGGTGTGAAACCGCAATACCGCAAACCCCAATGTCCCCTCCTGATATAGCTGTTTTCAACAAACGCTCAATGGAAATGGAAATGATTGGAATGGCCTAGAACGCAGACAAGGCCTGGACATGCAAAAGACCATCTGTGACTTATAATTGATACCTCTTTCTTGTGACGAAAGTGACGAAGATAGAAATGTCGGAAATCAACACAATCAGAAAAGGACTCATACGGGTCCTCAGGCTACACCCGCCTTTGCTATTCATTAATTGAAACCCGACACAGTTATACACAAAGGATCCATTTGTACCAGTCTGCCTTGCGCGCTTGTTCAATTCATGCAGTCGCGTAAAAAGAAAAAAAAATTGAAAAAACAATTGAAAATCCCCGTATCCCGCTACTTTTCCCCTTGCGATTCTCGCATCCCGACCCTTTAAAAACACGAAATCCCGTTCCCGCTCGTAACTGGAAATTCCCGCTTCCCGCTCCTGTTTTTTAGCTCGCATCCCGAATATCGCCACAAAAATAAGGCCAAATCCCGTATCCCGCCAAACCTATTGGGGACCCTCTGACTTGTGTAAGCTTATAGTTTTTGAGGTAAGGCTGTTTCTGACCATTTCCATAGTTGCTTGATCCCTACGTGGACTGGCTCCGAAACCTCTTTTTTAAAATAATGTTCTGACCCGTAACGAATATTTCTTTGAAAATCGCTGAACCCTTGAACAAGCCATTTAACAGCTGGAAGTTTCTAGAAGCCCAGAAGATTGTTTACGTGCAGTTGTCCTCGTAATAACATCTCTTTCAAGTAAGTAGTTTCTCCTTTGTTCCTGCTATAGAAACCTAAACAAAGTTTGATCGTGGAATGTTGGTGGACTGTACATCTATCTTTTTGTTTCGGGAGTGCAAAATCGCGTGCAACATTTTGTAAATTTGAGAACTCATTGTTGATGTGGCAGGCAGTTCGATTAAGTCTGATGATCTTGGCTCTGCGATATTAATATTCAGAAACAATTGTTTTGTTTGAAAGAAATTCAACAGACCGTAATTTGAAAGCGTTCCAAATCTATTGTACAAAACCCCTCTATTTTTAGTAAGGCAGTCTCGTCCTGTGAAGTGCATTAGTTTGTTTGCTAGAATTTGCACTCCGTTATCATCTCGATCTACACTGATCTCTGAAGGTAAGTTCCTTGAAGTTATACTCGTTTTAGTTTTAAAATTCGGTGATCGCATTGCCTTTCTTAATCTTGATTAGTTCGTTGATAATTTAAAACCAGCTATGTCGGTCGTTCGCTTGTGTCGTGCTATTAGTTGGCCATAGGTGAGGCTCTCCGGATGACGACATTTCTCGTAGGACGCTCCCAAGAATTTCGTATCAAGTTGAGCTATGACTGCAGCTGTATACCGGTATCACTGAAGGACATCACAGCTGGCACGTTTTCTGCCATAGCAGTAATACAGGAGCTGGGTTTTTTCGTCTATCGGAACATCAGTGAACGGTCTTTAACACTCACGTTCCTTTTGCTATCGGACATTTATAGGCCCATCGCACACGACATTATCGACATTATCATCTTACTGAAACGATTATAGTACCGACCAGAAACCGAAATACCGTGAAGAACATTTCAGTTTCTACCGAGTTCTACCGAGTTCCGTCGACCAAAACGCTAAAAAACCGCATGCGGAGGGCTGGATGAAACCGCAATATCGCACTTTAAGAGTGAAATTACACCGAAATACCGTATGAAAAATGGTGTGAAACCGCAATAACCGCAAACCCCAATGTCCCTCCTGAGATAGCTGTTTCAACAAACGCTCAATGGAAATGGGAATGATTCGAATGGCCAGAACGCAGACAAGGCCTGGACATGCAAAAGACCATCTGTGACTTATAATTGATACCTCTTTCTTGTGACGAAAGTGACGAAGATAGAAATGTCGGAAATCAACACAATCAGAAAAGGACTCATACGGGTCTCAGGCTACACCGCCTTTGCTATTCATTAATTGAAACCCGACACAGTTATACACAAAGGATCCATTTGTACCAGTCTGCCTTGCGCGCTTGTTCAATTCATGCAGTCGCGTAAAAAGAAAAAAAAATTGAAAAAAATTGAAATCCCGTATCCCGCTACTTTTCCCCTTGCGATTCTCGCATCCCGACCCTTTAAAAAACACGAAATCCCGTTCCCGCTCGTAATTGAATTCCCGCTTCCCGCTCCTGTTTTTAGCTCGCATCCGAATATCGCCACAAAAATAAGCCAAATCCCGTATCCCGCCAAACCTATTGGGGACCCTCTGACTTGTGTAGACTTATAGTTTTTGAAGGTAAGGCTGTTTCTGACGCATTTCCATAGTTGCTTGATCCCTACGTGGACTGGCTCCGAAACCTCTTTTTTAAAATAATGTTCTGACTCGCAACGAATATTTCTTTGAAAATCGCTGAACCCTTGAACAAGCCATTTAACAGCTGGAAGTTTCTAGAAGCCCAGAAGATTTTTTACGTGCAGTTGTCCTCGTAATAACATCTCTTTCAAGTAAGTAGTTTCTCCTTTTGTTCCTGCTATAGAAACCTAAACAAAGTTTGATCGTGGAAATGTTGGTGGACTGTACATCTATCTTTTGTTTCGGGAGTGCAAAATCGCGTGCAACATTTTGTAAATTTGAGAACTCATTGTTGATGTGGCAGGCAGTTCGATTAAGTCTGATGATCTTGGCTTCTGCGATATAATATCGGAAACAATTGTTTTGTTTGAAAGAAATCAACAGACCGTAATTTGAAAGCGTTTCCAAATCTATTGTACAAAACCCCTCTATTTTAGTAAGGCAGTCTCGTCTGTGAAGTGCATTAGTTTGTTTGCTAGAGTTTGCACTCCGTTATCATTTCGATCTACACTGATCTCTGAAAGTAAGTTCCTTGAAGTTATACTCGTTTTAGTTTAAAAATTCGGTGATCGCATTGCCTTTCTTAATCTTGATTAGTTCGTTGATAATTTAAAACCAGCTATGTCGGTCGTTCGCTTGTGTCGTGCTATTAGTTGGCCATAGGTGAGGCTCTCCGGATGACGACATTTCTCGTAGGACGCTCCCAAGAATTTCGTATCAAGTTAGCTATGACTGCAGCTGTATACCGGTATCACTGAAGGACATCACAGCTGGCACGTTTTCTGCCATAGCAGTAATACAGGAGCTGGTTTTTTTCGTCTATCGGACATCAGTGAACGGTCTTTAACACTCACGTTCCTTTTGCTATCGGACATTTATAGGCCCATCACACACGACATTATCGACATTATCATCTTACTGAAACGATTATAGTAACGACCATAAACCGAAATACCGTGAAGAACATTTCAGTTTCTACCGAGTTCTACCGAGTTCCGTCGACCAAAACGCTAAAAAACCGCATAGCCGGAGGGCTGGATGAAACCGCAATATCGCACTTTAAGAGTGAAATTACACCGAAATACCGTATGAAAAATGGTGTGAAACCGCAATACCGCAAACCCAATGTCCCCTTCCTGATATAGCTGTTTCAACAAACGCTCAATGGAAATGGAAATGATTCGAATGGCCTAGACCGCAGACAAGGCGCTGGACATGCAAAAGACCATCTGTGACTTATAATTGATACCTCTTTCCTTGTGACGAAAGTGACGAGATAGAAATGTCGGAAATCAACACAATCAGAAAAGGACTCATACGGGTCTCAGGCTACACCACGCCTTTGCTATTCATTAATTGAACCCGACACAGTTATACACAAAGGATCCATTTGTACCAGTCTGCCTTGCGCGCTTGTTCAATTCATGCAGTCGCGTAAAAAGAAAAAAAAATTGAAAAAAAATTGAAATCCCGTATCCCACTACTTTTCCCCTTGCGATTCTCGCATCCCGACCCTTTAAAAACACGAAATCCCGTTCCCGCTCGTAATTGAAATTCCCGCTTCCCGCTCCTGTTTTTAGCTCGCATCCCGAATATCGCCACAAAAATAAGCCAAATCCCGTATCCCGCCAAACCTATTGGGGACCCTCTGCTTTGTGTAAGCTTTGGAACTCAAGGTCGAATAAAATAGCTAATTATTTTATTATTGCCAAAAAGCGATAGCAAATCACAGAAAATAGTCTTGTAACATGTGCTGGTGCCTGATAGCAAATATTATTAAGCCTCTGTTGTTCCAAAATGTTTTTAAAGTTGTGTTTATCTAAGTTTTAGCATCGGAATGCCGTGACGGAAATTAGCTCAAATTACACAAAAGTACTACTTGTATTTCGCGGCCTCAAAATTCTTTTTTTAAGTTGCCCATGGTTTTGAAAAGCGATTTTTAAAAGAAGAAATAATGCTCTTTCACGTGTATAAGTCTCTATATTCTAGGCTATGTACCAGTCAATGATTTTAGCCTCTCAATTTCGTCATTTTTGCATTGCAAGAAATTACTTAAAATAATGTAAATAATGAAAAATCTTCCAAATATTCAATTTTAATTCAAATTGATAAAATAACCACTCAAAATATATCTTATTATCTAATTAATCTGATGAGTAATTTGTTTCTCGGAATAATATTGTTTTGAGTTCAGAACAACGTCGTGTGGTGTCAGACGCCTAAAAAACGGTCTGAGAGCTACAAAACCAAGATTACCTCTGTATCTGAAATAATTACCGGATTGAAGTAAAACATATATTTTTAGAAATAGTTCACCAAGGGCTTTCTTGTGAATTATTTTGAGAATTTTTGTATTTTCCCTATTGTATGCCTCTGGTTGATAATTACAGACATCAGCTCTTAATTACTTTCCTCCTTTTCGTTAATTAGATGTACAGTAAACAACAAAAACAAAATCCTTCAATCGCTTAAATTCACCGTTTTGAGCCAAAAAAACGATAGTACACAACAGGTAAGGTACATTTATGTTTATTCAGCAGGTATTTGTTCATAGTTTTCGTGACTATTCACAATTCTACGAACCATTCAGTAAATCCCATATATATACATTCACTATAAAAATGCAAAATAGCACACAGTCAAACAGTTTGTCTGGGCTTTTTTATTGTTAATAAGCAATTAAAACTCTCTCGCCAATTAAACTTGTCCATTCAGCTTGACCATGCATGCTCAGATAAAGGAAATGTGAAATACTATACTACCTAGCCTGAGATCAGCTCCTAAAGAAAATCTGCGAGCGAAGCGAGCCGAGCCGAGTCGCTGCCTGGGGGCGGGAAACGAAGACGAAAGAGTTTGTTTACCGTTTTCAATTGCTATCGCGATGTGCGCGCGCTAAAAGTTGTAAAGTCAACGTTTTTGGTGCAAAATTGGACTTCGTGGGACATAATTCTGAATTGCTTTTGTTTCCATAAGCAATTTACCGACGAAAAAACGTCCGACATTCTTCGAAACCAAAAAATACTTTCGCGTTCAAGTATTCGTGTACAATACGTTGGCGTATAGTAGGAATTTATATTTCAATCAGCAACAAATAATCTTAATTTTCCTTTTAATCTGTCCAAAAATGTCTGAATCGGCGATACAAAAACTAATTGCGATTTGTAGACGGCAATACCATATTATATTGGCGGCGTTGGGAGAAAATATATTCCGTATTGGGCTGACCGTCGATTCGCGACTCCGCCCAATACGGAATATATTTTCTACCAAACTATTACTAGCGCAGCGGCCAATATAAATGTGGTATTGCCGTCTCAAAAACGCAATTAGCTTATAGTAGTATTTTCCTCCGAATAACTTGAACAAAAATAATGTGATTATTCAGAGAAATAAAGAGAACAAGTTGCAATAAAGCAAAATAGTGACGTAAATAAAATAATTTAGAAGATATGAATGATAACGTAAATTGTTGGGTTGCAAAAACGTGACGTTTCAAGGTTTGGGAAATAAACTGAATTATTTTCCTGTTTGTTAAAATTGCACTACAGTCAACTCTCGCCTTGCGGACACCCCGTTATTACGGACAAAATCCAGCCCTCCACTCGACGAAAGCTATAGAGGTTTGACTGAAAATGACTCCCGCTATTGCGGACTCTCGCTATTACGGACTCCAAACTACGTCCCGAGGGTCTGTCCCGCTATAACGAGAGTTGACTGTACTGAGAACCCGGGGGGGGGGGGGGGGGGGGGGGGAACTTCCATATAAAAGTGACGGGGGTGATCGTCGTACCTTTTAGGGTTAAAATTCGTGGTTTGGTACCGCTTAGGATATTAAAATATAAAATGACCACCGTTAGAGTTATTCCGGTACCTTTAGGGTATTAAGTCGGATAAAAATATGACAGGAACTAGTTTTGTCTTATAATTGGTTATAATTTTAGGGGTAAAAATTAATTCGAGCCACACCCACAAAACGAGATTTTGGTACCTTTTAGGTTGACGATTGATCACCCTGTCACTTTTATATGGGAGTAAACCCCTCCCCCCCCCCCCCCCCCCCTAACCACCAGAACCACGTACCAGAACCGAGTGACGTTTTCTCGTTTATCATGCTGACTAACATGGATTTCAGAGACCTGTTCTTTTTTTAATCGTAGGATATCAGGAGGAAAACGCGATGAATACGGCTGACCTGTGCGACGAACACGGTGGCTGATAAGATACAACTTGCCCAACCGATCTTCAAGGACTATGGAGGCTTTTCTAAATTTGGTGGCATGATAGCTACACTAAAGAGTTTTGAAGACAATTTGATTATTTTCGAAACTCTTCGCCAGCCTGGAAACAAACGGGTACAGCATTTTTTCTTTTTAATATTCACCGTAAACAAAAGAAGATGATCTTAAAGAAGCATTGCCCCATACATGGATCTCTTCCAAGGATAATTTTTGACTTTCAGTCCATAGCAGTGAGACTATTTTATGAGCGCTATCTGATTGGTCATTTCGAGTAAAGAAGGAAATAAAAATACCTTTTGCAGCATGGCGAGATACTATTTAACAATTAGATTATGAGCTCGAGATTTCTATGATGTGATATATAGTTGATGAGGCCGTAGGCCGAATCAACTATCACATCATAGAAATTGAGAGCGAATAATCTAATTGTTTTAGTAAAAATCATAACAATTGTCTAGTATTAACTCTAAATCTTCTTCCGAAGCTTCGGAGAAACGAGAAGAAACCGCAATTTTGGTAGACGACCTCCAGCCCACTGCACACTAATGGCTGATAGTGTACGGGTAGCTCAGCCAATCAGATTGTCTCATTTGCATTAGTATACTAGTGGAGTTTTTACTAATAATCATGAGGCACGGGGAATCCTTCTCTTAGATCATCCTCTCTTACCGTAAACCAAGAGAAACTATTTTCGCTTGCCGCCGTAACCTCATTTTAGTCGTCGAAATTATTGTTATCTGTAAATTCAATGATCTGACTTACTTTCAGAACATCTCTTAAAAGTGAGTAATAATTAACCGGAAACGTCTTCTATAAACTCCTGGAGGAGAGATAGTAAACCCGCACCCCTCCCTACCCTGTACGTCCGAGGGTGAAGGCAGATTGTTTTACTAAAAGTTAAGATACCCGAAAAAGTATTAAATGTTGATTTTACTGATCAATTTTTAGATATGCAGCTGTGCTAGAAAGTATGCACTCTCAGTTTTAAGTTTTTAAGTCCTATTTGTAAATTTTTCCCGGACTTTGATTGTATCAAACTCGAGGTGTATTAGAAACTGATTTCAAACAGCTTTATTATTTATTTTGCTACACGCTTTCTAGCACCGCTACAATATTTTGCCTGATTCCTTTTAAGCTTTGAGAAATGGAGGATAAAACTAGAAAGAGCATGTGCATATTCAAAGTCTTTTTGGATACATTATTTTAGCCTTAGATCCACCTGTGATTCCCAAGGGGAGTAGCGTGGTTTAACGAATGTTAAGAAAGCGCTAGCAGTAGTAAACGGAGTTGTTTTTACAGTTCTAAGGAAAGGCGTTCATTTTCGTAGGTTCTCGTTGTCGACGGTAGTGGCCTCCCTCAATCGAGCAATGATGGGAAGCCTGTTGACTGGATTGGCCTTCAAAAGAGGTTGGGCTGGTGTCGTGATTAACGGTTGCATCCGGGATTCAGAGGAAATCGCTGAGATCCAGATTGGCGTTAAGGCACTGGCTACCATGCCACGGAGATCGGAAAAGACGGGGATTGGGTAGCCAGAAGGAAATTGCGGTGTCTTTTGCTGGGATCACAATTCACTCCCGGTCATTATCTGTATGCTGACAAGGATGGCATTGTTGTGTCACCAACCGTGCTACCACAGCCTGGACCACCACCTTCGGGATGTACTTAAACTGTGTTTGAAGATGCCGCGAAAGACTGATGGACTGACTGACTGATGTCACAAAGTGTGTAGCAAAATAAATAATAAAGCTGTTTGAAATCAGTTTCCAATACACCTCGAGTTTGATACAATCAAAGTCCGGGGAAAATTTACAAATAGACTTAAAACTTAAAACTGGGAGTGCATACTTTCTAGCACAGCTGCATATCTAAAAAATTGATCAGTAAAATCAACATTTAATACTTTTTCGGGTATCTTAAATTTTAGTAAAACAATCTGCTTTCACCTCTGACGTACAGGGATAGGGAGGGGTGCGGGTTTACTATCTCTCCTCAGGAGTTTATAGAAGACGTTTCCGGTTAATTATTACTCCCTTTTAAGAGATGTTCTGAAAGTAAGTCAGATCATTGGAAATTACAGATAAAAATAATTTCGACGACTAAAATGAGTTTACGGCGGCAAGCGAAAATAGTTTCTCTTGGTTTACGGTAAGAGAGGATGATCCAAGAGAAGGATTCCCCATGCCTCATGATTAATAGTATCTCGGCCATGCTGCAAAATTTATTTTTATTTCCTTCTTTACTCGAAATGACCAATCAGATAGCGCTCATAAAATAGCTCACTGCTATGGACTGAAAGTCAAAAAATTATAATTGGAAGAGATCCATGTATGGGGCAATGCTTCTTTGAGATCATATTCTTTTGTTTACTGGCGAAGAGTTTCGAAAAACAATCAAATTGTCTTCAAAACTCTTTAGTGTAGCTATCATGCCACCAAATTTAGAACAGCCTCCATAGTCCTTGAAGTTCGGTTTTGCAAGTTAATCTTATCATCACCGTGTGTTCGTCGAACAGGTCAGCCGTATTCATCCCTTTTTTAGTTTTTTGTTTTTTAAATACCTCTTAGTCAGCGCGATGGACGATGTTATCCAGTCCGTATGCATGTATGTTATTTTCGGACTTTTACTCCAATCAGATTGGGGCTACCATCGATCAACAACCAATGAAATAGCTGATTCTAACATCCGAGTAAATCCGAGTAGATATCGATTTTTTTAGAACCATTTGGTGACGGCCATCTTTGTTGATGTTTTGCAGAATGGCGAAGAGTGCTACTGCGGATGTACAGGCGTTCTTTGTACATTTTGTTGTTTTCACAACGTGACATAATGGAAGCATTTATATCAGGAGGATTATAAGTCGAAAACCGGTCGATCGTATAGCAGCGAAAAATTAAAGTTAGACCTAGACAAAAACAACAATTTGTCAAGTTTTATACTTCACAGAATCGTACACAAAGTCCTTCTAGATATAAATGTAACCTGGTACTCCTTTGCCAGTCTCAGCTTCTAGGCCGCGTGTCAAAATAAATATGTCTTGATCAAGGTTCAATGATAGTTTGAATGATAAGTTCTACATGGTGGTCTTCATCACTGATCGACAGCAAAGATGTTGCTCTGAAACCGCCCAATTTTTTCTCCACAGGTCTTCATGAAACTATCTCCGAAATGTTCGGTGGGAGCAAACTCTCGCTTTTATAATGATATTTTTTCCCTTCTGTGTGGGTCGATTTGGCTACAGCATTTGGTCTTTGTTTGTTCCCAAGCGTTACCCTGGGTACCAGAGGTTTATTTCTCGCGTCGGGATCGGCCGGAGGCCGACGCCCCGAGCGGCGTAATCCGCGGAGGGAAAGAACCTCTTAGGTGCAGGGCGCATTGATTTACCGTTCCGCGTTGGACTTTGATCTTTATAAACGTATTGCATTTTAAACCAATCACAGCGGAACGCTCCCTACTGTGATCACGCATAATGTGAACGTGGAGATATGACAACAAACAACTTTATCAGACAAGCTTTGGGTTTTTCAATTACAATCTCAATTGCGTTCGCTTGACAAATAAAACAACACTCCGTGTGAAGTAAAATGAGTTCCAAAACTCGAAGTTTTCGCTGTCGTGCCTGCTTATATGAAGTTAATGTGTGTGGTTAATAAACCATAAACCTGGGTTTTAGAAAACACCGAAAAAAACCAAACATTTTCGAGCGAGTTGCAGTTCTAAGCTTGGCGGTTGTTGACGGCGATCTTTCAGGACGAGCCGCGGCGTATTTATAAAAGGAGAATTTAGGCCCGCTGGAAAGCAGATGAAAAGCGTTGTGGTCTCTGGTAGCTTGTCCGCGGCAGATATCAACAAGCCTGCGGCAGGGCGAAATTGTATGACATTCATTGAGAGGCATTTAGCGGAACAAATATAACGATCATAATCGGACGTTTTGGTGATAATGATTATATTCCATCTTGATTCAGCTCAACAAATACCATAGTCCTGGAATGAGCTGGAACAACATTGATTTCCCTGAATCGTCAGTTTAGCAATTAACCGCTAAAAAGTCCTTGCGCGCGAATAAAATTAAAATACCATTCAGTTTGCTGAGCACTAAACTCGTCGACATATCGAACGAAAAAAACTTTCCCTGATCCTCAAGTGTTTTCTCTAAACTTTCACGCCATCATTACAACCTCTGATCACACGCTGAAATCACAGATTTCTTTCACGCAGGCGTACTATTCTTGTCAACCAATCACAGAGACTATTAGATTCAAATACCTTAGGAAGTCGTTAGGGGCCAATCAGCAAATCTAGTCCAAATTCTGTGACTCAAATCGATTTAAGCAGGCTTGCCATTGGATCGGCGTTATCAAAGCACATAGCGCCCTGCCTCAGAGGCTTTTCGCGCGGGTCACAATAGAGACTTGAAACCAGAAACCGCGACCAGGAAAAAGCCTCGATCTGGCAAACCCAGGTGTTGTATCCCATGCGTATGTAAGATGATATTGTTTCACTCGCGAACATATGTAACCTGATTTACGATTGTTTTTCTCCTGAAACCCATGTTTATACGATACTTTTGTTATGTTAATATGATTAGTTTTGGATTTCTTCTCTAAACCCATGTGATAATTTATTCCCATCCTTATTTCATAAGCTATTTGTTTGCGTTCACGTTTAAATATTGTCTAAAAAACTGCCTGTTACATTTATTTTCTTTCTTTTAGCCCTATCACGATCCAATGCAAATGGAAAATAAGGAATTAAAATAAATTTAATTTGGGATAAACAACATGAATTTTATCACATACTTGCATGGGATGGTATCAAAACACCACCGTTTTGAATCGAATATGCCCGTTCGTTTTTTCGTGTCGTTTAGGTCTAATCACGAGATAAATCCTTCCATTGTTCCACAGGATTGGTTTAAAGTCTTTTAAAAAGCCCTTTTTCAGTGTGTTAGCTCTTTTTATTATGGAACTGCAGCAATCAGTAAGCCATCCGCCATTTTTGTCTGATGTTTTAGACGCAAAGTAGATAGATCATCTTGACGCGTAATCCGTCTTGTTGAAGCACAATCTCTCTGGCTATAGAATAATCTTGCCCAAACTAGTCCGGACGAATTTTATTCGTCTTTAGTTGTATAAAAACAATCATTCTACTCATATTAAAGTTCTCAGCGAGGCCAAAACAGTGAACGTCGTCTAGTAAATACAAGTTATTAGATTCGCAACTGCTCAATTACGGACAAGGAGCATTCTGGTTGGTTCCCTGAGCGGTAGGAATGTTTCTGAAAATACTTTTCTCTCCACCAGTCATGTTGTTCATCGGGTAGTCGTTAGTGCTTGTTATGTCCTTGAGACGGTACCTCCATGTCGGCTTACGGTTC